>BLKR01006147.1:0-63754 GCA_011170035.1 Teleogryllus occipitalis
TATTTATTTATTTTACGTCAAAAAACAGTTAAAAACTGCGTATGACGTGCTATGGGGAAAAGTGAATTGTGTGCACGTTTTCAAAATTCTGTGATCCCTACACTAAGTCATATACTACTTAAATTTTGAATTTTTTGAAAGGGAGAAAAAAAAAACAAAAAACTCCCATGTAATAAAATCAATTTCAAGGATAAACAAGCGATAAATTTTGAATTTTGAAAGGGAGAAAAAAAAAACTCCCATGTAAAAAAATCTATTTTCAAGGGTAAATAAGCAATAAATTTTGAATTTTGAAAGGGAGAAAAAAACAATAAAAAAACTCCCATGTAATAAAATCTATTTTCAAAGATAAATAAGCAATCAATTTTGGCTCTTATTACTTCCTGCCGCGACCACATGGAAACGATAATTTGAATAATTGTATTTCCTACTGAATTCTAGAAGACGTGCACAGAAAATGAAGTTACATTTATGTCCAGAAGCAAAACAAGGGCCATCTCAGCATTTGCTCAATGGATCAGGGAAACTGGACGAAAAACCTGATCGAGATGGGGGTCATTGACCCGGAAGCTGTGTTACAATAGTTGTTACAGGTTGTTTATACTCATTTATACAGTCCAAATGGTAATTAATGCTTTATGTATCATTGTTAAAATTAATGTTACTTTTCTTGTGATGCTCAGTATAGTCTCTAATTGTATTGAAACAGTTATGCAGCAGAAACGATTTCACTTGGGATTTAAACTTTTCTATCGAATTTAATCGTTTAATGTCATCTGGCAAAGTGTTGTAAAATAATGTACATGTATTGTATGTGAATTTTTTGTAATAAGCTGTTGATACTGTCACCTGATGAATATGATTTCTACGTCGAGTGTTATAGTAATAGATTTCGGCATTTTCTGAAAAAATATTCCCGCCCTTGAGCAAGTCATTTTTTACAAAAACTACTGATTCGTAAATAAAAAGACACGGTAATGGTAGAATTCCTAGATTATTGAAGAGAGGCTTACATGAATCACGTGGGTGGGATTTGGTTATTATTCGTACAATTCGTTTTTGTAATCTAAAAGTCTGGGAGCTATAAGATGTATTTCCCAGAATATTATGCCATATCTCAGGCGGGAATGAACATTCGCGAAGTATACACAACGAGCAGTGTGAAGGCTGACTGAATTTGCAAGAATTCTGAACGCGTAGCATAATGAACTTAATTTTGTGTTCAATTCATTTAAATGGACGTTCCATTTAAGGTTTGACTGAATTGAGAGACCTAACAATTTTGTTGCTTTAACATCAGTTAATGGTACACTGTTCATTTTCAATGGAGCACAGAATTGTTTATTTGATAAGGAAAACTGCATTAAAACCGTTTTCTTTTCGTTTACTATTAATTTGTTATTTCGGAACCAATTTGAAACATCTGATATTGTACTATTTACGGTTTCTTTATTGCAAAGGATGTTCGTACCATCCGCAAAGAGAACCGTTCTTCCGTTTCGAATCGTCGAGGGCATATCGTTTACGTAAAGTAGGAACAGAATAGGGCCTAAAATCGATCCTTGAGGAACTCCATGTGCAATGGGCAAAGAGTCGGAAAGGTGCGTACGTAATGTTCCATCATTCCAGTAAGGTATTTCAACTCTCTGAGATCGTTGTTTAAGATACGAACATAACCAATCTAGAGCAATACCACGGATTCCATATGAAGGTAATTTTGAAAGTAGAATGTCATGATCAATGACGTCAAAAGCTTTTGAGAGATCTAAAAATAATCCAATAGGTGCCTCCTTTTGATCCAATGATGAGGCGACATCTTTAAGAAAAGAAAATATAGCTGTTTCCCTTGATTTTGATTTTCTAAATCCATGTTGGCAATCTGAAAGCGCGTCGTGTTTAGTGAGAAAGGTTTCCATTCGTACGTAAAAAAGTCTCTAATATTTTTGAAAAAACTGATAGGAGAGAAATGGGCCGATAATTTTGAATTTCATTTTTGTTGCCTTTTTTGAAAAGCGGCTTAATTTTAGCTGTTTTGAAAATATTTGGAAACGTTCCAGTGCATAAAGATGCATTAAATATGTGAGTTAACGGGTATATAATGGCATACGCACAAGTCTTTAACAAAGAATCCGGGAATTCATCTAAACCGGACGAATATTTATTTTTTAGTTTACCGATTATTTTGAGAATTTCATAGGAAGAAGTTTCGGAAACGAACATTGTGTCTAAAATTTTGGGTGAACTGTCTGGTTTTGAATTTTGTGGCTGAAGACACTTAGTGAGATCGGCAGCAATTCTCGAAAAGTATTGGTTAAAGAGATTAGCCACTGTTGCCGGATCGTTCACATTTATATCGTTATATTTTAAAACAACATTCTCTACGGAGTTTCTAGTTGATTTGGTAGTATTTTTTATTATATTCCACATTGCTTTTGTTTTATTATTTGAGTTCAAAATATCCTGATCGTTTTTCATGATTTTAGCCTGCCTTATGACTTTTCGTAACAATGTTTTGTATTTTTTTAAAGTAGATAAGGAAATCTTGAGATACGTCATGACGTTTAGAAATAAAGTAGAGAGTACGTTTATTTTTACACGATGTTCTAATTCCTTTTGTGATCCAAGTATTGCTTTTTCGTGAAATGTTTAATTTTCTCTTTTTAATAGGAAAGCATGCGTTAAAGAGAAATGAAAGCTTTGAGAAAAATAAATTATATTTTTCATTTGTGTCAATAGCGTTATAAACTGCCTCCCATGATTCTTTCAGCAAGTAGTCCGTAAATAACTTTATGTTAGCTGTAGTAAATGCTCTGCACATGCGTGTTTTATTTATTGTGTCAGTATTCATGTTATTAGTAATTGTAAAAATTTGTGCATCGTGGTCACTGTAACCTAGATTATTCGTTATTATTTCATATCTAGTTGTGGTTTTGTTAATTATAATTTGATCTATTGCTGTTTGTGATTTAAGTTATATATATATTATAGTTATATATATTATATATTATATATATATATTATATATATATATATATATATATATTATATATTATAGTTATATATATATAAAGTTATATATATATTATCTGACAAACGGATTATCTGAGCAACGGATCGCGCGCGATCTTTCTTTCCTTATCTTTGTCCCCCTCATTCCTTACGAGGGCACGTACATACATTTGTGGCAAGTACACTACCACTTATGTCGGGAGAAAAACGTATCCTAGCTGAGGGAGTGTCTTGTTGAGGAATATATCTGGAGTGAAAAAATCCGCAAGACGATGTGTAGGTCGGGACCAAATTTCACATTACAGCAGGGGAGAAACGCTACCACATCAAGAAACGTAACATGCACTACACCTACGATACTACCGACTCAAGTAATTGACGCACCCAGAATCATTAAATGCTGAGCCACGTATTTGAGCAAGTAGTTTCCGGAGTACCAATATTAGAAAAAGTATATTTTTCAACTCGAACAAATTCTTTAAGTTCTTTGTTAACTGAAAGAAGGTATTTTTAATAACTCGCATTGGTCGAAGATCAAAATCAAATACGTGTACAAACAATAAAAGAAAACGTGATTGTTATGTAGCAAAGACCGGGAGCTCAGTACGCCAACTGATGTCACTACAGCGCCTCTGACCGGAAGGTCCTAGGTTCGAGTCCTGACGGCGGCGGGATTTTCAACACTAGCTTGTCAGCTAGGTCGAATTCAACCCCTGTCTGGAGGAGAATTCTAGCGGCCGGCTGTTCTGATCGGTAGTTTTCCGTGTTTTTTCCGATCAACACCAGGTGAATGACGGAGCAGTACCCTAACAAACGGGTTACGGACCGCGTGCGATCTGTCCATCCTCTTCCTTGTACTATCGTCTCCCCTTACACACACACTTACAATAACATGTATTACACTACCACATATTCCGGGAGACCGGTCAGGAGCTTAGAGCTTGTCCCGGCTGTGGCGGTGCCCCGCTGGTGGGAGAGTCCTGGTTAGAGGGAAACCCCACTAGCCGACGGTAGGTCGGCGCCGGATCTCGCCATTCAGGGGGGTAAGAACACCGCCATATCCCGAGGAAAAACTTGCACTACACTTGCGGGACTAATGACTTAAGCTGTTGACGCGCCCGGAATCACTAACCAACCAACGAAGACAAAGTTCCATCTCACTGGTCTGGCCCGGCCCGCGCCTGCTGGTGCGAGGCCAACCTGGAAGAATGAGCCGTCGAACGCCGATCACCGAACTCCGGACAGTTCTTGAATAGATGCACTGCATAAATCCACTTCGCATCTGGACAATAACTGACACTATTAATGCCTTTCTTTCGTCCAAAAGCTAGACAACAACTTCATTCGTCACAAATAAACACATTCATTCCTTCACTCTCGAAAATCTGAATGAACAGAACTCGTGACTGAATAGTGCTTTGTGGTAGTTTAGTCACATGGTGGGTCTACTTTATAATGATAGTTTGATGTTTCCGGACATGTTAAATCCTATGGTCATTCGTCCCGTTTATGAAGTGAGTGGTTTATCGCGGGAGGCGATTCAATGTTGTGATCCGGCGCTGACTTACACGTTCGCATGCACAAGATTTCCCCCCTTCAGCTATCCACTTCGGGGAAATAACAAGTCGAGAGGTCTCCTGACTGGACCAAGGTCTTAGCTCCTGACTGGTAGGTTCGAGTCCTGACGGCGGCAGGATTTTCGACACTAGCCTTTCAGCTAGGTCGAATTCAGTCGCTGTCTGGAGGACAATTCTAGCGGCCGGCTGCTCTGATCGCTAGTTTTCCGTGGTTTCTCCGATCAACACCAGGCAAATGCCGGAGCAGTACCCTAACAAACGGGCCACAGACCGCGCGCGATCTGTCCTTCCTCTTCCTTGTCCTATCCTCTCCTCTCCCCTTACACACACACACACACACTTACACTAATATGCACTACACTACCACATATTTCGGGAGACCGGTCGGGAGCTTAGAGCTTGTCCCGGCTGGGGCGGTGCCCCGCTGGTGCGAGAGTCCAGGTTAGGGGGAAACCCCACTAGCCGACGGTAGGTCGGCGCCGGATCTCGCCATCCAGCGGGGGAAGATCACCGCCATCTCCCGAGAAAAAAACATGCACTTCACTAACGGGACTAATGACCGAAGTAATTGATGCGCCCAGAAACACGAAAAAATCAATCAATCAATCAATCCTGACTGGTCTCCTGTAGTGTAATACATGAAAGTGTGTGTGTACGTAAAGGGTGAGGAAATTACATGGGAGATGAAGGGGAAAGAACCCGCGAGTTCCGTGGACCGTTTGTTGGCCTGCTAAGGCATTCTCATGGAGTTGATTGGAGAAATTATGGAAATCTATCAGAATACCCGTCCTCTGGGATTGTTCTCTAGACAGCGACTGATTTTGACCTAGCTATATTGCTAGAGGCGAAACTTCGTCCTCGACGGAGCTCGAACCTACGACCTCCCAGCACTGAGTCGCTGCAGAGTCAACGGCAATGATGTCTCTGAGCTAAACTCAGCCGGTAGACTCAGCTTTGTAACTCTAGTTCTTGATAAGATAAACCTGCACATGGACATTTGAGAAACGTGAAATAAGTTTCTTTTCTTCTCGGAATATATCTACCCGGTAGTTTTATGGTTAATTGGTTGGTTGTTAGTGATTCCTGGCGCGTCAACTGCTTTGGTCATTAGTTCCGTAAGTGTAGTCCATGTTTTTCCTCGATAGGTGGCAGTCATGTTTCCCCGCTGGATGGTGAGATCCGGCCACGACCTACTGCCGGCTAGCGGGGGTTCCCCTCAACTACGTATCTCCCACCAACGGGGCACCGCCCCAGCCGGGACAAGCTCTAAGCTCCCGACCGGTCTCCCGGAGTCCCATGTTAGTGCAAGTGTGTGTGTAAGGGGAGAGGATAGGACAAGGAAGAGGAAGGACAGATCGAGCGCGGTCCGTGGTCCGTTTGGTAGGGTACTGCTCCGGCATTCGTCTGGTGCTGATCGGAGAAACCACGGAAAACTACCGATCAGAGCAACCGTCTGCTGGAATTCTCCTCCAGACAGCAATTGGACCAGTAGTTTTATAGTTGGATTCGAAAACAATTATTTTATTTAAGATTGCAGCTTTCTATTATGCTCCCTTTTTCAACATTGGAGTCCACGTGCCTCAGATTCTACTTGTTATGAATGTTTTCTTCACAATTCTTTTTAATGTATTTTACTAAAGATTTCGTTTCTTTCAAATTCCTATTAATTATAACAATGTTAAAAGCTCACGTTGACCTTTTAGAATGTCGAATTAGGGTTCTTAGAAAAGCTTATAGGAATATGAAATAATCAATATTAAAAACATATACTTGGAGAAGTAGAAGCGTTATGTGTATCATTTCCTGATCCAGAACCGTTATATATATTTCGTATTATAACTTATCTTTCGATTTTTGTTGTAAAAGCCAGGAAGCAATTGTGAATGTAAAATGTAATGTTTCATACATAAGTATAATAAATTGAATGAAACGGATAGTTTTTAGAAATTGCATCAGTTGTTTAATACGAATTTGGGATAATTTGTGTTTCGTTTCTCTTGATTTTCCAATTATAATATAGTCCACTGTAAAAGGGTAAACGTAGTTTTTTGAGCAACTTTCATCTGCGCGTTTGTTGCTTTTAAATGCTACGATAATGCAATTTTACGTATACGTAATTTGTTTAATGATACACTCGCAAAATTCCAAATTCAGTTTAATTATTTGATTAATATTTAATTCTATTTTGTTTCGAATCCCTTTCGTGGAAACATGAACAAATAAGCTCAATGTCATGAGGTTGGAAAGAGAAAATATGTAAGTTAAAATATAGACCCGAAAACAAACAAAAATCATTCTTTTTTGACAATCATTGCAGCTTTTTTTTTAAACTAAAGGAACATGACTTAAAGCGTTTAGTAACAAGTGAAAATCATACTGAAGTGCAGTACGTTACTCTTTAACCTATTTTCCCCTCTCCTCAGCCATAAAAGAAAATTATCAACTGAAAAAATTAAAAAAAAACTACACTTTTTAGATGAGTTATTAAAAATCGCTCCGAATTCTCGTTATAGAATTTTCTCTGCTCGTTTCAAAAAAAAACATGGACACGAGAAACCTTGATGAAAGAGAGATTCTGAAGCAGAGGACAAGGAATTGAACGTCTCTTATCAAGCAACGTCAACGAACACAGTTGTTCAACGATCATGAAGTTAAGAATAGTGTCTGAAAGTGTTCAGCCCTTTCTCTTGAAAGATACTACTAAGCGATAATATTTTTCCATTCTTTACAATTTCTTTCTTTCTGTTACGCACACCGTTATGGCCGCGAGGCGCTTCATGATATCAAATTGACTTCGTTCCATCACTGTTTAGTAAGTCAGTCGGTACACAACGCGAGCGCGAGGGCTGACGACCTGTGACGAGGGCGAGCTGCCCACTCCCTTCCCGAGCCGCGTTCAATTATTAAAGGTCACGCTTGTGAATTCAAGTGTTTACCTTTAATCGAGGTTTCCACGTAATTGTTTTCTCTGGCGTTGAAAATGGTTACAATAATAACAGTTTTTCGATTACTGGGAGATGACCTGTCACGGGTATTGTGATATGATCCACAGCAATGCATTTAGTGTTGCTTTGTAATCTAATGATTCTATTTCGACATCATATACGCTATAAGAGTCGCTATTAAAAGAGTCATGAAATTATTTTAACAAAACGATATGAAAAATTGCAATTCAGAATAGGAAACTTATGATAAGTTATATTTCGGCATTATCAGTATCTAGCCTTCTCTAATTGAAACTGTTTAGAAGATAACTAAGTTGGTCTTCTACATAGTATTAGAAATTTTACTCTGAAAGAATACTTCAACCACTTGTGTTGAACACACAAATGTATAGAGATCTGTACTAATCACTTTGTTCATATTAATTATTCCAATCATTATTATTGGTATTATGCAATAAAATATAATTAGATGTCTATATAAAAGCGATAATTTGATATGTTTAAGAGCAAGCTCTTCCATTCAAGTTGATGCCGTCATCCTTCGCTCCATAGTACGGTTACTAAAGATCTTAACTTTTAATATATTTCATAAATCAAAGACTTTCAGTTTCATCGGACGTGTCACATTTCGTTGCACGTTATTCCCTTGTTATTTTTCCTCCACCACATCTCAAGAAACACCAAACAAACCCATTAAACCCATCCACCTTCGAAATTCCCGATATCAGTGGATTGACCTATTGATGGAGGTGTTTTTGTCATTGGACTATCATTAGAAATGAACGGTTACTATTCAGCATTAAAAGAGCATCATCTGGTAGTAATTGCCGGCTTGTAGTCAACTGGACAAGTTCTGAGTCGCAGTCAGTACATATAAATATGATTGCTATCGAAAACAGCTAATCCTTATGATGATCAGGTGTTTATGATATTTATGAAATCATTATGTTGATGATGTTATGTATTTATGAAATGTTATGATAATCCTTATGAAATCAGCTAATCCCTAAATGAAATTACGGGTAATGGCGCCATTTTAGGTATTCTTAAACGGACTATTCACCTACACTCTCAGTGCAGCGCCTCTGACCGGGAGGTCCTAGGTTCGAGTCCTAACGGCGGCAGGAGTTTCAACACTAGCTTTTTAGCTAGGTCAAATTCAGTCGCTGTCTGGAGGAGAATCCAAGCGGCCGGCTGCTCTGATCGGTAGTTTTCCGTGGTTTCTCCGATCAACACCAGGCGAATGCCGGAGCAGTACCCTAACACACGGGCCACGAACCGCGCGCGATCTTTCCTTCCTCTTCCTTGTCCTACCCTCTCCCCCTTACACACACACACTTACACTAACAAGCACTACACTACCACATATTCCGGGAGAACGGTCGGGAGCTTAGAGCTTGTCCCGACTGGGGCGGTGCCCCGCTGGTGGGAGAGTCCTGGTGAGGGGGAAACCCCGTTAGCCGACGGTAGGTCGGCGCCGGATCTCGCCATCCAGGGGGGGGAGATCACTGCCATCTCCCGAGAAAAAAACATGCAGTACACTTACGGGACTAATGACCACAGTAGTTGACGCGCCCGGAAACACGAAAAAATCAATCAATCAATCAACCTACACTCTCAGCAGCTGTCTGCCTCATCGTCCCACCCGAGCACGAAGTAAAACGCCTCACACCCAGAGCGGTGAGGTGGAGTGGGGTGAGGTGAGGTGGGGTGGGGGGTGACAACGGGGTCGACCGGCGAAGACGGCTGGGGTGGGCGGTCGCTTGGTGCGTTTCTTGCAGAACGACGCGGAACCGGCGCTTGTTTCCAAGTTCGCTTCTCCGCCGCACGGGGCGCGCAAGTCGCGTTTTAATTGGGCAGATAAGCACCGTTTGATGCGCTCGCGGCCGCCGCCGAGATTTATAGGCCCTCGCAGCTAAGCGGTGGAAAGTAGAGCCCCGGTTGCCCGGGAGGGAAGTGACAGGGAAAGGGGGCGACGCGAGGGAAGATTGTGGGGATGGTGTTGGCAGCGACACCTATGAACTTGGGTCAAATGAACAAGATGATGCTTTGTGTTGAATAAATGAATATACTTTTAGTATGACAGCAAACAATAAAAACATGGAAACATGGATAACGTCTCAAAATCAGATTGTGAAACGGGTGTTTATGCAATACATACACTCCGGCGAAGTCAATATGAAATTTTCTGAATAATAAAATTAATTTCTAGTTTCATATACTTGACATTTACAGACATTAGACTCAGCATTTACTTCATGTCAGTAGGCAATAATTTAAATTACAAGATAATTAATATTTCTTCGGAGACTTGCATAAATTATAATTAGAAGATTATATTAATATCATTGAAATACATTAATACCATTTAATTTTGAAATGGATGAAAAATAATACAGTTGTAAAATAATGTTGATGTAAGTTGGTAGCGCCTGATGTTTCCAAGTCTAATGGTAAATAATGAACACATTCTAAAGAAGAAATACGTATCAAATGGCATCGTAGAGTAATCTTTGGAAGCAATGCATGTCTTAGTGATATAATTTAAATATTTGAGTATTCTTGTGCGTTGGATTTCTAAAGGTATTTTTAGAGTAACAACGAATTTGAACCTCAAATTGTGCAGTTGTTGTTCAATCATTGAGTGATCTTCATTGACTGATTTTTAACATTGTAGATGTAGGCATTTTCCATTTCCGAAAATCCTGAGACTGCAACGACAATGGAACCTGCTCCATTGTTTCAAGCATAACTTGCGCTATCCAAACGAATATTTCAATATAACTCCCTAAATTGAAAATGATCATTTCACATTCGCAGTGACTCACGAGTTCGGCCAGACCCATGGTTGAATATTAATTTTATGAAAATTCTTCTGAAGGGTTTAGCTGTAGCACTGCACACAGACCGACAGACAGGCGTTTCGCCATTAGCCAACTTTTGGGTATCAGGACGTATAAAACGTAAATTCAGACTACACAACGTGTTAGAGAAAGTGATTTACTACGTTAAGGAACATGATTTATCCATTTTTGTGAATCAGGGCCCCACAATAGGAGATTTTATCAAAAAAATATCGCGTTTATTTGTCGCAGAATTACAACACTTTCTTCATACTACGTAAGTAGTATGCGGGAAAGTAACTTAATAACGTCATAATGTCAACATTTTACCCGATATTTTCAATGAGTATTTATACTCGTAAGCCCAGAATGATTATTCAGCGCCACTGAAAACTTAATAAAGAGCCCGATCCTTTCACAACAAATTCAATTCCTGCGGAAAGGCGCAAATGCGCTTTGGAGGAAGTGGGTGCTCTGTAGGTCCGCTGGCTCCCCTGCGCTGCGTAAGCATTTTTAGCCCGCGGCGGCGCCGGAAACGGCCAGGGCCGTGGTCAAATGAAGGGCAGCGCCGACCGCAGGCGGAGGGCGCCCTAGGGAGACGCAGCATAACGCGGTGGCGGCGGCGGCGGCGGCGGGGGCGGTCAGCTGGGCTAGCGAAGCAGCGGTGGGAGGGCGGCCGGCTGGGCTAGCGTGGCGGTGGCGGGGCGGCAGCGGTGGTGAGAGCGGAGGCGGCGGTGGGGCCAGCGGCGGCGACGGTGGGGAAGGAGGCGGCGGTGGTGGAGGCGGCGTCGACGTCGGGGGCAGGGGCGACGGATGTGGGGTTGGGGGCGGCAGCGACGATGGGGAAGGAGGCGGCGGGGGCGGGGGCAGCGGCGTAGGCGGCGGCGGGGGGCGGCTGCAGGGAGCGGCGGCAGGGGGCGGCAGCAGGGGGCGGCAGCGAGGGAGCGGCGGAGGGGGCAGCGGAGACGGCGGTGGTGGCGGCGAAGGGGGCGGCGAAGGGGGCGGCGGAGGGGGCGGCGGTGGGGGCGGCGGTGGGGGCGGCGGCGGTGGCGGAGGGGGCGGCGGTGGCGGCGGCGGGGGCGGCGGCGGGGGCGGCGGAGGGGGCGGTGGGGGCGGCGGCGGGGGCGGCGGCGGGCGGGCGGGGGCGGCGGCGGGGTCGCGGGTGGGGTCGGGGGTGGCGGCGGGGGCGGCGGCGGCCGGCAGACCTAGCGCGACCCCGCGCAAGGGCGGTGGGAGGTGGGCGGGGAGAACGGGAAGATGAGCTGTGGAGGGGGTGAGCGGAGTGGTGGGGAGGGGCGGGAGCGAGCGGATGCGCGGGCGGACAAAGCCAGTAATTGAGTCAGGGCGCGGTTGTGACCCCAGCGGCCGCCCCCACCCCAGGCCCCGACCTCGCCTGCCAAACGCGGCCTCTTCTCTACGCCCAGTCCGCACGTCCTCCTCCTGCTGCTTCCACCTCGCTTTGCTGATTCCAGTCTAGTTCGCGACGCAACTCGGTTTTTGGGCTGCACACGTCCAGCGCACTGTTATTGCTACGGCCCAATTGGACTATTCCGATATGCGCTTCTCTAGCCTGTATGTATTCTTGATGGGATTTGTAATTACCATCGTCTGTCCAGAACGTTCCTATAATTGTGTCTAAGGGGAGCGGCTTCTTGTATATTCATTGGTGAAGAATCGAATATGATTCATATCGTTATGGTCTGAAGAAGAGACTAATGTTCTGTTAGGTGTAATGGTTTCGAAACCCCAATAAATAGGTATATTTTTGAAAAGTTCACTTAAGATATGAGATGACATACATTTTCTCTCATTTCAAATACGAATATCAGGCATTGAAACAAATAGCCAATCAAATTTTCAACATACTGTTTGAATCTGGTGGTATAAATCCCTCAGAGTCCATCACCTCTGCATTAAAATGTGCGTTTCTTTCTACTTCCAGTGTTGTTGTTTTTTTGTGGTGGTCAATTGGAAGTTTTGAATATTTCCGTTTTGAGAATTACAGTTCATTTAATTCCGGAGGTATGTTGAATATTTTGTAATTAAAAATCCTGAACATTATGCCGTTGTCATTTCTCAATATGTCCATCCAACAAATTACATTGTAGTGTGCTCTGTTCTTTAAACTGCACGTTTAGGGACTGTGCTTCATTTTTATCATTAATAGTTTTAAATTTTAAACAGAAAACAGTTATTTTTTTATTTTTATATCTTGAAAACGGTACTGAATTATTAAAGCACAAAAACATGTTACTATGGAAATACAAATTAAAAAAAAAGATTTCAAAGCAGAAAATTTCCATATACTGAGTAATATTTTGTATCATTTTTCATGTTGGTACATTGAAAACAATATATTCTTTGGATTGTATTAGAAATAAATTTCCTTTTCTAATACAATTCTCTAAAAGTGTCAAAAACTCACGATCAGTTTTGTCTCCTGGCATACTAACGAACCTGTCATACTAAAAAGTCAAATGATTTCCGTATTACTACTGTCTGTAAAAATAATTAACGAACTGAATAAGTGCGTACTTTTTAATGCAATGTTTGTAGATTTTGGCCGGAACTTTACCGCTTTTCTTAAAAATCTGTGAAAATTAGAAACGTTAGGTAAAATTAGGTGACTCTTACAGCAGCTCACAATCTCAATTTGTTGGAACCCAAGTACACGTATTATTCGTGCACGTTTTCCTGAGCCCTCGCTTCACTCACATTGTTCCAAATTTCATTTTGCTCAAAAGAAATTTTATATCGAATTTGTAGTTCGTTTTTCGATGCAAAATAGTTTCTATTACTCAGGAGCGAACATTTCTGGTTATCAGATTTTGTCTACAACGCTCGTTGCTATCAGTCATTCTTAATTCAACTAATGCTGGCACAGGATTAGGGGTAGGTATTCCGGGGTTCCATTAATTGATTGATTTTTTCGTGTTTCCGAGCGCGACAACAGCTTCGGTCATTAGTTCCGTTAGTGTAGTGCATGTTTTTTCTCGGGAGATGGCGGTGATCTTCCCCCGTTGGATAGCGAGATCCGGCGCCGACCTACCGTCGGCTAGTGGGGTTTCCCCCTAACCAGGACTCTCCCACCAACGGGGCACCGCCCCGGTCGGGACACGCTCTAAGCTCCCGACCGGTCTCCCGGAATATGTTGTAGTGTAGTGCATGTTGTTGTAAGTGTGTGTGTGTGTAAAGGGAGAGGATAGGACAAGAAGAGGAAGGACAGATCGCGCGCGGTCCGTGGCCCGTTTGGTAGGTACTGCTCCGGCATTCGCCTGGTGTTGATCGGAGAAACCACGGAAAACTACTGATCTGAGCAGCCAGCCACTAGAATTCTCCTCCAGACAGCGACTGAATTCGACCTAGCTCAAAAGCTAGTGTCAAAAATCCTGCCGCCGTGGGGAGTGGGAACCTAGGACCTGCCGATTAGAGCGCTGCAGTGACATCAGTTGATGCACTGAGCTACACCTACCGGTCCGGGGCTCAAGAAAACTTGCGCGTATAATACGCATGCACTCGACCGTTTCAGTCAGTCAAATTTCAATTCACTTGGGAAGCGATCTCATCCCGGCGGCTGCTATTGCACGCACCCGCCACCCTCTGTGTATCTGGTGGCTGCCCCTCCTGCGCCCCCTCGCCGGCTGCCCCCGACAGCTGCGCGCTATTGTCGCCCCGCCCCCGCCATCGCCCTCCCGCATGCAGAGGGAGCCCCCTCCCTACCTCTGCCTCCCCCCCCCCAGCGGGTGCTGCCACTGACCTCTGCACCCGCAGCCGCCCGCCGCAAGGCCACAGCCTGCGGACGCGTTGAGGAAGCACAGGGCTCAAAGGCTGAATTGAAGGCTGCAGGGATCTTTCAAAATGTCAGACTTAGTGGGCGTGAGGCGTGAAGTGTGAGGCGTCAGGCGCGAAGAGTCAGGCGTGAGGCGTGAGGCGTGAGGTGTCAGGCGTCAAGCGTCAAGCGTCAAGCGTCAAGCGTCAAGCGTCAAGCGTCAGGCGTCAGGCGTCAGGCGTCAGGCGTCAGGCGTCAGGCGTCAGGCGTCAGGCGTCAGGCGTCAGGTGTCAGGTGTCAGGTGTCAGGTGTCAGGTGTCAGGTGTCAGGTGTCAGGTATCAGGCGTGAGGCGTGAGGCGTAAGGCGTAAGGCGTAAGGCGTGAGGCGTCAGGCGTCGTCAGGCGTCGTCAGGCGTCGTCAGGCGTCAGGCGTCAGGCGTCAGGTGTCAGGCGTGAGGCGTCAGGTGTCAGGTGTCAGGCGTGAGGCGTGAGGCGTCAGGTGTCAGGCGTGAAGCGTCAGGCGTCAGGCGTCAGGCGTCAGGCGTCAGGCGTCAGGTGTCAGGCGTCAGGTGTCAGGTGTCAGGCGTGAGGCGTCAGGTGTCAGGTGTCAGGTGTCAGGTGTCAGGTGTCAGGCGTGAGGCGTGAGGCGTGAGGCGTCAGGCGTCAGGCGTCAGGCGTCAGGCGTCAGGCATTAGGCGTCAAGCGTCAGGCGTCAAGCGTCAGGCGTCAGGCGTCAAGCGTGAGGCGTCAGGCGACAGCCATTAGGCGACAGGCTGTCAGGCTGTCAGGCTGTCAGGTTGTCAGGCGTCAGGGGTCTGGCGTAGGAGACAAAGTTTCTGGCATCTCTTTATCCTAAACTTTTTAAGATCCCCAAAAGACCATTCGTGGTTTTTCAGTGCTTTCCACTTAGTGAATGATGAGTGAAAACGAAGAGTGACTGAATATTGTAGATATAGAAAAGATGTTCATATAGGAAACGAGGTAATATGAAGTAAAAACGCCACAACCACATTATGAATATCCTCTTATACACAATTTGTTTCGCAGCCTTTGATTCCCCAAACTCCATCACCCAATAGGGTCCGGTTTTCAAAGACATTGTATACAGACACTATTTCATAACAGTAAACCTATGAACAGTAAATGTTTTGCCAGTGCGAGAGGGCACAAGATGTACAAAGAACACGTTTCATTGACTGAGGTGTCTCGAGGCATCCACTGATCTCACTGCAGCACCTCTGACCCGGAGGTCCTAAGGTTCGATCCCACAATGCGAAATGAAATTAAATAAGGTAATTTGTGTGACTATGTGTAAATTTTATGGATTATACTAACTTTTAATTATAGACAGTCAAATTGTACCTGACGCAGCAAACACATCGGTCTGTGAAACGTCGTTCCATGAAATGAAATACTAAAAATATTATGAATGTCACTGACTATAATTAAAAGATACTATAATTTATAAAAAAAGATGTTAAATTAAAGATACCACCGACAATTCTCAATTAACTCAACCCGTGACAGCGCAGTTATCATTACAAAATATCCATAGTTTTAGGTTGAAATGCATAGAATAAAAGCTTTCGACCCGCTAACCAACCCGCAGCCTTGGACTGACAATGTCTTATTCTGTGTTTCACCACTTTACGTGTCGCAATGAAGCACGTTGGAGAAAGCACTGAGGGACCGATCTTATTCCTGATAACAACCACATAATTCTTACATAAAGTTTACAAGCTTTATTTTTTTGTAGTCGACAGCTCATAGACATTGGTCATGTAGATAGTACTCAACACTCATTGGTAGTTTTGAAGGGGAATTACATTCAGAGTAGGAATCCACATTTTTCAAATCATCAACATTTACGGATTTGATTGAAAATATATTTTTGTACTACGGTGTATCTCAAAAAATGCGACGCAACAGATTATAATGAAGGATGCGTTCCGACGCATCACCAACTCATATGTTACTGCGGAACAGCTGATGAAAGGGATAGGAAGTATTGTTTCTATAAAAAAATCCATACCTCAAAAGGGTTGCCTTAAAAATCTCCGTAGTTGAGTGAATACAGCTATTAATGACAAAATTAAATTAAGAATAAATTACATTTTACGTACATGGATGAAGTTTGAAGCACATTGTGACAGTGTCGCAGAATGAGTCCCCGAGTGTTTAGATATGTTTCAAGGAACAATAAAATCGTAAATGATCAGCGATAACTCTATCTCATAATACATACACTCTTGATTTTCACCGATAGCTGGTGAAAACTCTAATAAAACACAAGTGTGTGGGCAATGTAATCGTTCATTTACATTCCTGAAATATAAATGCAATTGCATTTGCGGAAACGCAATTGCACTTCCTTGCTATACAAATTTCTAAATTGTATGTCACAACAGCCACAACTGCAATTGGATGTAGGCACGGAACTCTGAAAACAATTGTTCACAATTGGCGATTTCAAGTCGTAAAAAACTCTTGGTGATAATTCGTTTACTGCTGTTACTTTGTCATACACGTAGTACTGACAAAGAACTTACAATGCTGCAAAACATTAATATCAAGGTATTCACGTTTTGAGGTTATTGATACTGTAATATGAATGCTGCATTATGAAACGATGATGTAATGATGGATATTAATACACGAGTGTGATATTACGGTACGAGCAAGAATCGTAAACTTCACACGAGTGTATTAATACCTATTACTTCGAGTTTAATACGGTACTTTTTTTATGACTTTTGAATGTTAAACTTTTACATTGAATCGTTTCGTGGCGGTTAACCTGCAGGATTCAGCCAAGGCCACCTAGCGGACAGCTGCCTACCCTACCCTCGAGGATGGCGCAGGTGTCTGTGGTTGCAAGTCAGCAAACGAAGTAGTACTGCCCTAGTCAAATAGAATCAAAGTGAAATTACGATCCAATTTATATTAAATAATATTCCACGACAAAATTACTACTAAGAAAAGAAAAGAAAACTGACAAACATAATTTAATATCAAATGCAATTTTAATGTACAGAATCGAACGAAACATTTACTAGAAAGATTATCAGTGATTAATTGTCAATACTTGGTCTGTCTTATTCCTGTGATTGGTCAAGAACCTGTATCATAACGAAATCTGTATCGTAATGAGTATCATTATGCAACTAGTTGCTGCCATCAAATGACAGAAGAATACAATGGGAGTAGAAAAAATGTTTTTTGTCTTTGTCTCTGACCGCTCGTCCGCCTTCTCTCCACTCAACGGTTGGTTCATCCCTCCGTATGTGGACAACCGATCACAGAGTACTATTCAGAATTCCTGATTCAATAATTCCTTATCGATCATGTCGCACTCAAAGCCTTGAAGATTTTAAATGCATATTTTAATTTTTAAGGGTGTTTTACAAACAACTGCTAAGACATTTTCAAACTTTTCTCCAAAAAGCACTTGATCAGAAGAGAGCATTGCAACGTGCCGATTCCCACTGAAGAGCGACGTTAGAAGGACAATAAGAGGGAAATCAAGAACTAGGCACGATGGTATTAACAGCTCAGCTTATAATTAGCAATAAAAACTAATTAATAATCAAATGAAGAAGGTAGCCTCGCAAATGAAATAGCAGCAAATGAGAACAGTTGATTCACGGCGACTGGCGTTTACAGACAAGAGATAAACAATTTTTTGGTTGTGAGTGCGGCAGTTAAAGACATGACAGGAGATATGTTAGTATAGTTGACAGGTGACGCCATTGTCTTCTAATATAGAATAGTTTTATGATGTCATGCGCAAGTGATTTGCCAAACGCAGTTCTGCTGACACAATCCAAGACGGCGACCGCTACAACCAAGGTAACGCGGAGGAACTCTGTACGGAAATGTCCACCCGAAGAACGGATATTGCATGGTGAACTGCATGATAAGTAGGGCCCGGAAAAATATGTAGTATGAAAAGGTAAAATGTAACGAAAATTATTAAAATATACATGTAACGAAAACTATTAAAATATTTAAGAAAGTATATAATATTTAATATCAAACAATACACTCTTATTTACAGAATATTTACAAACAAAGACGTATGTTCACAATTTTTCAATTACTTCAATAAAATATTAAATAAAACATTTTTTAAAATAAATTCTTTAACGACTAAAACAATGAGAGCCATTGTTCAAACACCGAACCCAATGACAGAAAAGACTCTTTGTAATATTCTAATCGTAAAACTTACACACCTGAAACAACCAATATTTATCTGATGTGTGTAAAGATCAAGGAACACGACGTCACTGATGATTTCTACACCTGGAGGTACTACTCGTGCAACTTTTCTTGAACTATGGATTGAGGAAAAGCGGGAGGAGTGGGGGTATTAGTTACAAAGTTGGCCACAAGAGTATTTACAGAAACGCCTATCTCTGAAAAATCAAAGTCAACCTGCTACGTGTGCAGCCAGGTCATCGCTCTGGGTAGGCAACAGCAGGGACACTAGATAGGAGTTTTAGGTGCCTCCCTCGAAGGACCTGGACCTGCCTCAGACATTTTTTAGATATTGGTAATAAACCTGAACAGAAATTCTTTACTATGAAAGCATCTAGCTTAGACTAGCTTCTGTTTCGCACAAACGAAGTTTTAATGCTTGTAATGTTGTCATCAGTGCTCGCTGCGAGCTTTTGCCTACAACTGTTTATTGCTCAAGGGAGGGAGACGCAAGGTCATCGTTCAAGAAAAGTTGCGCGAGTAGTAATGTCTCGCCCTGCGAAAGGCACGCTTTCCAGAGCGTGTCCTTGAAAACTTCTCCGTTCGAACCTTGGAAGGGGAGTTGAGCGCATCGTTGTCCGACGAGCGAGGGCCCATTGGCCGAGCAGAATTTTCCACGATCGCGCCCTATTTTATAATTTGGCCTAATCAAAATTTGATGTAAAACGTCCAGAGAAAGAGTTCATTTGAATGAAATCCAGAATATTCTACAAGAGCTGTCTGATTGAGAGAAATATTGTGAATTGGATAGTGGTTGTGGCCTGAGTACTGAAATCAGACGAGCATCAGCACGATACTGAATATCAACTGCAACTTTCTGATACTGAATACATATGTTTATCAACAGATTTTTTTGGTACTAAATACTAAAGATAAGAATGGTGTGACAGCGTGTAGAGCAGTTTCAAAATAACCAACTCTTAATATAGTGAAAGTACTACCCGGTTTAACACGAGACAGATATTGCAAATACTCTCTGCGTTCGGAAATTCTACATAAGGACAGGCATACACACACGGCCGGACTGACGGATAGACAGACAGAAGCTGCGCCGTAAATCAGCTTCTTGGTGTCAAATATCCACGAACATTAGTTCTGACTATAGTACTCGTTAGATGACGTAAAATATTATACAGAGGAACAATAATTATCAACTTTTCCGATATCTGGCGTCCGTACTATGAGTTTTTCTCACAAAAAATCACCACTTCCCACAAGTATTACAAAACCTCCTTTTTACTACGTAAGTAGCGGAAGAGAACTATCAATTATTGAAGATAATCGGCATTCATGTGATTCAGATCTCGACAAACACAAGGGCATTACATAATTTTACATATTCAGGCGGACAGATCTTACCTTCTCGATGGACCGAGCAACTGTTGTACGAGCACTCCATGCGGTTGGACGCGACGGAATAGATTGCTGCCACAGCCGCGAAAGTCACGACTAGACTGGGCATGGCGCCTGCGCATGGCCGGGCCGGGCCGATGAAGGTGTTGGCACCGTGACCTTAGAGCCTTGACTGGCTGGCGCTGCACAGCTGGAGCGCGGTGCGGCGGAAGGCGCAACGATAAGAAAAGGACAGACCCGAACTCCCTATTATAATCATTTCTCTAGTCAATTTATTTCGAAAGCGTCAGTGGAAACATTCGTGATGTCTTTGCAGAGATTATGACCGGGAGTTTCCAGTGAGCGAATGGAACCCAAACATGGCGGATTTTTGATCCGTAGGTTGAATTCAAAAGCTGTCTGGAAGACGTGTGGTTGGGTGCTGTATTCGTTAGTTTACTGTGTTTTCTCCAATCAATATCAAGCAAATGCCGAAGGAGTACCCTAAGAAATGAATCACGGACCGCGCGCGATCTTTTCTTTCTCATCCTTGTCTCCTCCTCCTCCCTTTCCTCTCTCTCACTTTCACTCTCTCTCATTCTCTCCCTCTTTCTCTCTCTCTCTCTCTCTCTCTCTCTCTCTCTCTCTCTCTCTCACACACACACATACACACACACACACTCTTACAGGCATTACAATACGACACATGACGCGAGTGAAATGGAGTAATCCAAAACGTCATTGCCAATAATATTGTTTAATTCAAGAGGAGCTTTCGATAGCTTAGCCATCATCATCAGTTATCTGATACAAAAAATACAAACAAAACATTAGAATTAACAGATTAGTAATAGGACATGGTTACATTATACATGATTTTAACTTTAAAAGACATCTTAAAAATGAATGAAAGAAAGACGGAGGCGGAGAGTTAAATCCTTTAATAGTAGAGTAGTTGTGTAAATCTACGCAAGAAAGTAAATGAAATAAACACGTAAAAGTTTTTTGTAATAGAAAATATGAAACGTGAGTTGTACCGTCTCTTAGCTGCTGTTTGGAAGCCACAAAACATGACAACGCTTTGAATTATTTCATTTTAAATGCCAACGACATTTTACCGCTAACCCAACATGACATGATATCAGTCGGGAGGACATAGCGTGTTTCATCCGGGGAGGTGCCACGTTGGAAGAGAGACCTAGTGGGAGAAAACCCCACACACCAACGTATAAGTCAGCAACAAATTTCATATCCCAACGGGAGAAAAACTCCGCCGCCGGTGCATAGGAAGTAAGATGCACTACACTAAGGGGACTAATGATTGTGCCAGGTGACACTCCATTAATTATTTAAATGATTGTTCAATCACATTTGATCTCAGATTTTACTAATGTCACGTGTTTCACTTCCAGATGTATAACCCTCCTATTGTTATGCATTTTGAGCCAATTTGTTACTGAATAAGAACTAATAAATAATATGTGGTTACTAATATATTTTTGCTTAATCAGTCGGTTTGATTTGTCATTTTTAAGTAATCAGTAAAAATAGAATGCTGCACTCATGGCGTGGCTTCTGAAAAGAAGGACGAATATACAAAGCACATAACCAAAATTTTAGCATAAATTATGTGCTAATGCTCTGAAGAAGAGGTTGTCAAGAATATTATTTCCTTTAAGTGTATAATATATTTTCTATTTTCCGTCAAAACTTCAGAACCTGTTTCCGAAAACGTACACAAAGGTTCAACTTAATTTTCATGGAACGTGCTACATCTTTAGCGAAACATCTTGAAACGGTCCGCTCCACCTACCTCTCCAACCTATGTACGCTTTTAACTGGCGCGGCTTGTATAATTAATTCTAACCACGCCCGTGCTCCATCTCTCCCTTACTGCACTTTGTCTCGCACGTAGACCACAAAATACATGTGTTTTATAATTTATTTAATGTTTCAAATTCTGATTTGCTCATCGAGAGTCCCTAGATGCAGAGAGTACCAGAGATTTAATATCCTCGCACCGTATTGCCCCATTACACAGTATTCAGAAGCTGAGGAGAAATCATTACCATTGAAGGCGAATTTCGTAGATATTAATATTGCTGTACTCAGATATATTGGTGGTTCCCAACACACAAAATACCGCACATTTCGAACTCTCCTGACATCTGGAGGAGCCATAAAATGTCGAAATGAGTGGCGTGAAGGACTGCGCTCTCCTCTGTATCTAGGACCTCTAGCCCGATCTATTCGTCAGCGCCCGCGTGCTTTACTGCGAGCATAAAAGGAGGAGCATCCGCGGCGAGCACAAGCGGCACGCGGGGTGCGGGAGATGGGGGAGTCAGATTTAGTTTCCGGACGCGACGCCAGAGGACGCGACGCGCCCAGAGACGTTGCTCGTCCCGCAGCGACACCAATAAAACACGACAGCAGCGGCCGGGGGGACGGGGGGGCGTGGGGTCGGGGGGGACGCGGGAGGGGGGACGGGGCGGAAACGGGGGCGGGACGGGGCGGGGGACGGAGCGGGAACGGGGCGGGGACGGGGGCGAGGACGGAGGCGGGGATGGGGCGGGGATGGGGGGCGGGACGGGGCGGGGGAGGGGGCGGGGCGGGGACAGAGGTGGGGCTGGGGGGCGGGGCGGGGCGGGGGCCGGGGGCGGGGCGGCGGCGACGGGGGCGCGGCAGGGGTGGGGACGGGGACGGGGCGGGACGGCGGGGCGGGGAAGCGGGGCGGGGGCGGGGGCGGGGCGGACGGGGACGGGGGCGGGGGACGGGGGGGGGACGGGGCGGGGACGGGGGTGGGGACGGGTGACGGGGGGCGGGGGGACTGAGGGGGGACGGGGGGACGGGGCGGGGGGACAGGGAGCGGGGAGGGGTTGGTGAAAGTGGCGGGCAGTGTTGGATGTGATGGTGGGGAGGTTAGCTGTTCCTGCGGTCGGAAGAGAAGCGGAGGTCGCAAGGAAGACGAGATACAATGTTGCCAGACGTACCAGGATCCTGGTATTTTTACCAGGATTTTATTAAAGATACCATGTACCAAGATAAAACATCCTGGTACGATTAAATTCCAGGAGTTTATGTGTACGGTAATTTAAATGTACGATTAAGGATTTGTGGCGGGGAGTGTTGGGATGTGAAGGTGGATGTTAGCTGTTCCTGAGGTCGAAAGAAGCGGAGGTCACAAGGAAGACGAGATACAATGTTGCCAGACGTACCAGGATCCTGGTATTTTTACCAGGATTTTATTAAAAATACCATGTACCTGCATAAGACATCCTGTTACATTTAAATACGTTTTATGTGTACGGTAATTGATAACGTACGATTTAAGATTTGTTTAATATTTTTTATTCAATAATTTAAACCACCATAAATATTACAAATAATTATGATATTGATGAAAACACTGCCGTAAAAACATTAAAGGTGACATAGGATGGCGATTTTCAAGCACTTGTTGTAGTAGAAAAGGATAGTACAATTCCAAATAGAATCATCTTCTATTTAAATATCGATATAAGATGAATCGATATCGAAATAGGTTTATCAAACGTCCTGTATGCGTTTAAAAGGTAATAGAGTAATATTATGAACGATTTGAGAATTTAAATAAATAGTCATTGGTATCAGGATTTTTTGTGAAAGTATCAGGATTTTTTAAGGTTGGTACAGGAATACACATTTGATACTCAAACTGAGGAGGAGTTGTTAAGGAAAATAATATGGCAACGAAGGAAAAGGAGAAGATGAAGGTGAGGGGAAAGGAAAAAAGGATATGGAGGAAGAGAAGGATGTGCAGGAGGAGGAGGAAAACGAAAAGGAAGAGAAGAAAAAGTAGGAAAAAGGTAAAAAATAGACGAAATGAACTCAATGTCGAAGATCCAGAGAATGACGAATTAATGGTGGCTGATGAGGCAGCGACAAAAGTTTTGGAAAAGAGACAGAGTGGAAAGAAGAAAAATAACTTTAGTAAAAGCAAAGACAGGTTTGAAAAACGTGAATCAGGTGGTAGAGAGTAATTGAGGCCTTTCAAAGCCTAAGAAGCTAATTACCAAAATGTTCGAAACGAAAGTTTTGACATCTAAACATTGTATAAATCGGTGTCAATACAGAGTTAAAAGAGCGAATTTTCTGACAGTTTCCAAGTAGTTAAAAATCTACGTAGTGCTAACTCTGGTTGTCAGTCAAAAATACGAATTTATACAAATTTCTCTGATTTCTGGGAAGAAAACTAACATATTTGGCACTCAGCTTCTTTAGCTTTTGAAGGTATCAATTATGGGAGATAGAGCAAGCGCAAGTGAAAGCAATGATGGTTTATATAGTCAAGGGATCAGAGACAAGAATGGAGATGGCGCGTTAGTAATGTGGATGGCAGGGGTGTAGGCAGCAGTTAAACAGAGATAGAAATTCCGAAAAAAAAGGCAGAAAGATGTTCAACTAGAGACAAGTGGAAGAAATTGTTGGTGCAAAGAAGCAAAGACACTTTAAATCCTGTGAGAAAAACTAGAAGAAAATGAGAGAGCTTTCCAACGAAGTTAAATAAATGAGAAAAACAAGTGGTTTTATATACGTAGAAGAAATGAAGCATAACTGGATAATAAGCCATAACAGTGGGAATGTTTTGGAGAGTCAAGAAAGAAGAGGAAAGTGAGTATTTTTGTATGCGAATGAAGATGTAATAAAGCAACACAATTACGTATATGAAGACAAAAGTATCCATCGTAACACAGGAACAATGTAATGTACAATATAATTTGAGTGTTTAAGATATAAAAATTTTATCCGACGTATTTGTGAAATGGAAGAATTTAAGAAGATATGAAAATGAAAAAGAAAAAGAGAAAATTGACACAATGACGGGAATACTTACAGAATAAAAGTCGATCAAACATAATTAAGGAAATAAAGAAATGGATGAGAAGATGAAAATATATTAAAGCAAGGCAGCAAAGAAATAAATACTTAAAAGAAGATGAATAGGAAGGCATTAAAAATGAAATTCAATAAATCTACGGAGGCAGAAGATCTATTGTATTTACGAACCAAGTACTAGACAACATACTCGTAGGCATTCTCATGCAAGCTGCATACAAATAAAGCCGAATGCAGCAACATAGCACGAGGCACTGCGGAGCTACGCGCACGAGCAAGAGGTCTGGGAGCGCCGGGTAACCCCCGCCCGCACGCGCCGCGTGTACGCTCCAGGGAGTCGCTGTCGCACACCGCCTCCGCCGCCCCCTCCGTCGACGTCATTCCCCCCGCCCCGCCGCCCCCGCCGCCCCCCGCCCCCGCCGCCCCCGCCGCCCCCGCCGCCCCCGCCGCCCCCGCCGCCCCCGCCGCCCCCGCCGCCCCCGCCGCTCCCGCCGCTCCCGCCGCCCCCGCCGCCGCCCCCGCCGCCCCCGCCGCCCCCGCCGCCCCTGCCGCCCCGCCGCCCCTGCCCTCCTGCCGCCCCCGCCGTGCTCTCTGCCGCCCCCGCCCCCCGCCGCCCCGCTGCCCCCGGGGCCGTGCCCCCCGCCGCCCCGCCGCCCCCGCCGCCCGCCGCCCCTGCGCCCCTGCTGCCCCTGCCGCCGCTCCTGTTGCCCCCCTGCCCCCAAGCTCGCCTGCTGCCTTGTGCCACCTCCGCTCCCACTGACCCGCCACCCCCGCCGTCTCGCCGCCGCCCCACCGCTCTCACGGACCCCGCTGCCGAAGGCCTCCCCACGCCCCCCTGCCCCGCCGTCCCAGCCGCCCCACCGGCCCCGGGGCCACCCCAAGCACTCCTGCTGCCCCACTGCCACTGCCACCCACACCACCTCACTACCCCTGCCGTACTCCACTAACCCTGCTGCCCCCACTGCCCCCACTGCCTCCACTGCCCCACTGCCTCCATCAAGCTCCCACCGCCCCCACCGCCACCACCGCCCCCACCGCCCCCACCGCCCCCACCGCCTCCACCGCCCCCACCGCCCCCACCGGCCCCACCGCCTCCACCGCCCACCCAGTTCGGCATTCCAGGTGATCGTAATTTTAAAAATTAAGAATCATTCGTTCCTCGGCTACACAGAAAATAAAATGATGTATTATATAACCATTTACTTATCAAAATCTGAGAATTCTAATGTTTTGTTTATATTTCTTGTATGAAGACACTGATGATGATGGCTAAGCCATCGAAAGCTGCTCTTGAATTTAAACAATGTTGTTGGCAAAGACAACGCCTTGAATTATTTAAATTATTTAAATGCCAACGACAATTCACCGCTACACCAATATTTGTTGCTTGTTTCGCTTCATTTGTAATATCGACTCACATGGAGAAACCATATTACAAATGTAGCAAAAACACTTTTATCTAAATGAGTCAATTATATCCATTCATTAACAAAAACTCAAAATTAAATATAGAAACATCCCTATCAATATTTAGATATATAATACGACCTTCATTAACATATCCTAGTCCCATTTGGGGAAGTGCTGCTCCAATACACATCCATAAATTGCAAATGATACAAAATAAATTTCTACGATGGTCACTGCACTGCGATGCACTGTGGTTTATAAGAAATCAACAGTTACACAAAGACATAAAAACATGGATACTAAAAATCTCAAAAAATCTACTCATCCTTACACACTAGCCCAGCGTATAAACGTTTCAAACTAGGAAAAACATCTTCAATATATTCAAGAATTTAATTTCAATTTTCAAAAGACTTACTACAACCTCCCTAATTTGACCACTATAAATAATTAATATTATACTATTGCCAATAAAATTTGTCTTTTGCCTTTGTTTAGTTTTAGAAATATAAAAAATGTATCTAATCAATAAAAACAAAATGTTAGAGGTCCCTGTAAGGGTATCCCTCAGTATTTATGTACGTAAGTTGAAGTGTATCCTTTCGTTAATGTATATATCAATTGGTTATTATTTCAATTAGTTATATTAATGTATTCAATACCTTGAAAGATTCTGTCTGTAATCGAACAAGAATAAAATAAATTTAAAAAATATATATTTTAATTTGCAATTATAATATGATTTACGTAAGCTCGGATCAGAGAAATAGATTCAATAACGGTCGAAGAATGTGAAATCAGAGCAGTTATCAGAAGAACTTTGCATTAAAGGCGACCTACTTTCCTCAAATGATCCGAAAACTTCGATCAGGATACGCAGGTATATCTGCGAGGTAATACCGTGAATCATGATATCCAAGGACTCAATTTTTTAAAATGACGGTTCTTTGGAACTTCGTTACTTCCAAGAGCCTGCAAAAGAACGTGTTACTTGCCAGCCACGAGATACTCGTATATCTTTTCCTTCACATCTATATTTACAAGATTGTGGTTCTGAAAAAAGACACGAAAATGGAGCAAGAGAAAAAAGTCACGATCTTCTCTGAAATATATTTGATTGCAGCCTTCGTTTATCTTGGTTTCAGAGCCGATATTTAACACGTTTTCAAACTTCTTACTACGAAACTTTTTTTTGTTTGTGCATATTCCCGTATATCACAGCGATACTGCAAAGCCTTCTCGGCCTCCCCCACCATCTTTTTCGAAGTACGAGGAATTTTACGACGCGTGGGAGACATATTTAAATTTTTACGATCGACTTTATCGGGGCCTTCGCAAGACACGTAATTCGATTTTAGTTCGTTACCTAGTCGAAGCGTCGCTTCCACAGCATCGGAGCGTTGCTTTCACAGCGTCGAAGCTTCGAACCCGTATCCAGAAGGCCGTGCACTTCGGGGGGGGGGGAGGTCAAGGGGGCTGTGAGCAGCGAATTGATTGATTGATTGATTTTTTCGTGTTTCCGGGCACGTCAACTGCTTTGGTCATTAGTCCCGTTAGTGTAGTGCATGTTTTTTCTCGGGAGATGGCGGTGATCTTCCCCCACTGGATGGCGAGATCCGGCGCCGACCTACCGTCGGCTAGTGGGGTTTCCACCTAACCAGCACTATCCCACCAGCGGGGCACCGCCCCAGTCGGGACAAGCTTAAAGCTCCCGACCGGCCTCCCGGAATATGTGGTAGTGTGGTGCATGTTAATGTAAATGTGTGTGTGTAAGGGGAGAGTATAGGACTAGGAAGAGGATGGAAAGATCGCGCGCGGTCCTTGGCCCGTTTGATAGGGTACTGCTCCGGCATTCGCCTGGCCTTGATCGGAGAAGCTACGGAGAACTACCGATCAGAGCAGCCGGCCGATAGAATCCTCCTCCAGACAGCGACTGAATTCGACCTAGCTGGAAAGCTAGTGTCGAAAATCCTGCCGCAGTCAGGACTCGAACCTAGGTCAGAGGCGCTGCAGCGACATCAGCTGATGCACTGAGCTACCACTCCCGGTTTGAGCAGCGGCCCTGCAGTGAGCGTAACCCCGTTGCCAGGCGCGTCGCTCGTAGCTTACGAGTTATGGAGCGTGAGAAAATAACATTCTTTTATGGGCGCTTTTTATGTCATTAAATTATTTCAGGCAAGCGCGACCCCGGGCTCCAGCGCCGAAGTTTTAACGTGGCCCACGCCCCGGGCGAGAGCGAAGTTGGACGCGTTTTTAACTCCGACTCTACGAGACCTCCTCGCTCGCCGACAGAACACGTTCGAGGCTGTCCTGCGGCCTCGAATGCGGCTCCTACGTTGGAAATATGAATTCGCCGCATTCCCTTTGACGGACAGCGGGGAAAATGAAGGCAGGGAGAAAGTTTGAGAGGAGCGAACGGGTTTTAATCGAAGGGGAAATATTTCTGAGAGATATGTGCGGAACCGTTGGGAGAGTTGTAGGTTCTCTCATCCCAGTGCCGTAAAAGGGTTTCGGGGAAAATTTTGGTGAATATTTATTACTTTTTTTAATTTAAATATTTTTTTCAAATATAAGAGCTCACATCCTGTATATGGTATCTTACAATTAGGTACATAAGTTGTCGAATGTGGTTTACATCACGCATAACTTGCTACTTTTAACTTTAAACTTTCTCCTGCCCCTCATACGGCTTTATTCTATTTAATTCTAATTAACTAGCGTATTTCAAGAGTAATAGAACTTGACAGGATAAAGCAAACGATAATATAAAAAGTCCATTTTAAGGGAAATTTTAGTACAAAGATATTAGAAATTAAAAACAAAGAAAATGCGTTGTACCGTTACATTTCTTAAAACATTTGCGTCGAAATCGTAGGAATGGTCTATGAAATTGGCAAACCCCCATTGACAGTTTCACAAATAAGAATAATCATTTTTTATACGTCTTATAATCCTGAAATCTTGCCAATTCATTCATGAATGCAAATCACCGTTAGCAAACGATATTATCAATACAAACAAAATAATCTGATTTGTAATAATGTTTTATTTACAAAATAATATATACGAAAACTGTCACACAAGATCATATTTGGTATGATGTCGTCCTAGCAAATAAACAGGTATATACATGCATATATTTTATTCATTTAATTGATTTTTCCCCTTTAGGAAAGCGATTGAACTTCAATTTATGATTTTATTTTTGAATGTTTTCCCTCTTCCTCTTCCAGAAACTCTTCCTCCTCTCAGAATGTTCTCTCTTCCCTTCGTCTGTCTATTCTTACCAGGTTCTTGAATTGTTCTTTGCTGGAACTTCACATTCATGATTTTACTCCGACACGTTGCAGTCTTCGAGATTTTCTATGTTGATCTATTGCATGTCCTTCTGGACCTCCTTTAGCAACTCCGTGCTGAATTTACTCTTTGCTATGATGTCCAGTAGTTTCTTTTCTTTTCTGGTGTTCTCCATCCTGTAGATGTGTGTGTAGAACTTAGGTCGACGTTTCCTGATATCTTCGGTTGCTGTGTTGGTCTTTTGATTGAGTTCGGTGTGAGGTCTCATCATTCAAATGCCGTTTTTGTTCATTGCGCCGTAAATTTTCCTAAAAAAATTCGTTCCTGATTATTCTATTTCCCTAATTTCGGAGTGACCGCAAATTACCATTTTTTCAGCTGCGTATATTTCTTTTGGAAGAATCGCAGTTTTGTAATGTCTCAATTTTGCATGTGCCGAAATGCATTTCTTGTTATAGTAGGCCCATGTTAATTTATATGCCTTTTGCAGCTTGCTGATCGTTTCGTCATTGGCGATTCTGCATATACATAAATATAACACATTGATTGATTGATTGATTGATTTTTTCGTGTTTCCGGGCGCATTAACTGCTTTGGTCATTAGTCCGGTAAGTGAAGTGCATGTTTCTCTCTCTCTCTCGGGAGATGGCGGTAATCTTCCCCTGCTGGATGGCGAGATCCGGCGCCGACCTACCGTCGTCTAGTAGGGTTTCCCCCTAACCAGGACTCTCCTACCAGCGGGACACCGTCCCAGCCTGGACAAGTTCTAAACTCCCGACCGGTCTCCGGAATATGTGGTAGTGTAGTGCATGTTATTGTAAGTGTGTATGTAAGGAGAGAGGAAAGGACAAGGAAGAGGAAGGCAAGTTCGTGCGCAGTCCATGGCCCGTTTGTTAGGGTACTGCTCTGACATTCGCCTAGTGTTGATCGGAGAAACCACGGAAAACTACCGAACAGAGCATCCGGCCGCTAGAATTCTCCCACAGACAGCGACTGAATTCGACCTAGCTGTATATCCCATGGTGTATCAATTTATGTATATGTATATATATATATATATATATATATATATATATATATATATATATATATATATATGATTCACTGATACACCTACACTCGTAAACATAGCGGGAAAACACGCGACCATAAAGCGAAAGAGGCACTCTTTCGCCACGTGCATACTCCGCCCTTTTGCTATGCAAGAGCTCTTCTGTGGCGGCCGTTCACTGGACTGCCAGACACGCTCCCCTCACGTTCACGGCGCGAATGGCAAGCTACATCACGCTCCTCTTCGCGAAGCTCCAATTTAAAACCAGAAGTTTCCCACGTGCTAGCTGTAAAACAGCCATTTATGTGGTGAACTCGTTCCAAATTTCGGACTCCCTCCTTACGAAGGTTGATGAGTCTCGCCAAGAAAACGATGTGAATGGAAATTTATTCTTTACAAGCAAAAACTTAGTAACAAATAATATATTTCCAAAAAACTATTGTTTCATTAAATGTTTATAATTCTTGTTTATAATTCATGCGTTAGAAACAAAAAATAATGATATTGTCCCGTCGTTTATGTCGCAAGGATAGTGTACTTTCGAAGCAACTTGATTGGAAGATTTTATGTTTCTTCTAAAATGTGCAAACTTTTCAATTTTTAATTCTGAGGCTGAACTTAACGTTCAGCCATAAAACGGAAATGTGTAACTCAATGCCGAAAACTTGTTAAGAACATCAGCAACAGAAAATATTTTGATTAAGAAGCAATGGGAATGTTGTAAAACAATTATGAACTTTCACCCCATACTTGAAATGAACAGAAATTAGATATTTTGATTGTTGGAGAAAATGTTAATTTTGTCTTAAAAATTGTTGATATTAATTAATCCTGTGTTCTTTTTTTTCTTTCTTTCTTTCTTTTTCCTTTCTTTTTTCTTTATTTCTTTCTTTTTTTTCTTTTTTTTTCTTTTTTTTTCTTTCTTTCTTTCTTGAAATGTTGCATATTGTTTCAGCAGTTTATTGTTACTATTTGGCAAAATAAACGACACATCCTGAATTCATTTTCTTAGCAAACTTCTTAGTACACACGAAATCGTTTCACGCGAGGTTCTGATTTAAAATTTTACACTAATGTGTAAAATTGAATTAAGGAAACCCCCTTCCCCACTGAATACGTCACTGATCCGAGCCAAACGAAGTTTTTACCGCCCGGTTTCCGGACTTGCCAATACAAGCGGCTCCCCCAACTGCAGCGGCGGCCGCGACGGCGAGCGAGGCCCGACGCAGCCAGGCGGAATCGGGGACGGGCGCGTCGTTCGCGTGATGGACGGTGGAAACTTCTGCGCTCCACTTTTTGCGCGCGAAAATTCCATCCCCGCCGCCCCACGCCCGCACCCGGCATCCTTGCCACCCCGCCGCCCCCGCCGCCCCCGCCGCCCCCGCCACCCCCGCCGCCCCCGCCGCCCCCGCCGCCGCCCCCGCCGCCGCCCCCGCCGCCGCCCCCGCCGCCGCCGCCCCCGCCGCCGCCCCCGCCGCCCCGCCGCTCTCACGGACCCCGCTGCCGACGCCGCTCTCGCCGCCCCCCGCTCTCGCCGACCCAGCCGCCCCCGCCGCCACCTCTGCCACTCCCACCACCCCCACCGCCACCACCACCCACACCACCCACTACCCCACCGTGCCCGCCAACCCTGCCGCACCCACCGCCTCCGCCCCAACGCCCCACTGCCTCCACCGCCTCAGCCCCTCGGCCACCTCGCCCCTGCCGCCCCCGCCGCCCTGCCCGCCGCCCTCGTCGCCGCCCGGCACCCTTCACCCCCGCCGTCCTCGCCGCCGCCCCGCCGCTCTCACGGACCACGCTGCCGACGCCGCCGCTCCCGCCACCCCCGCCGTCCTCGCCGCCGCCCCGCCGCTCTCACGGACCACGCTGCCGACGCCGCCCTCGCCACCCCCAGCCGCTCCTGCCGCCCCACCACCCCCGCCGCCCCCGGCACCCTTTGTGGGAGCCGCTCCGAAAATTCTATCCCCGCCGCCCCACGCCCGCCCCCGCGGGTGCCAGCGCAGCCCCGCAATGCCTGGCGGGGGGACAGCGTTCCCAGATGCGCTGCCGGCTCCGTTCTCAATCACATAGCACGTCAACTTTCCATATTATTTCTCCAGTAATTAATGCTCTGCTAATTGAAATTTCCGGGAACGTATTATTTTTTTTCTTTATGCTTTTTTGATATTTCGCTGGGAATTAATCACATATCATAGTATTAAAGCAATAAATATTTTCTAAAATAATAAATATCTTTAGGTATACAGAATGTCGCAATGAATGTTGCAAACTTTTAGGGAATGTAGGGAGGAGAATATGATTTTTTTTCATAAATATCTTGGTATATTTCTCGTAACGCGGTTAAACGTGACACATGATCCTGTTTGGCAGGGAACTCATTAGGAACTTGTGTTGTAAGAGTCATGTTTTGGCGCAAAGAAATTTCGTGTTCCTAACGTATAAATGTACAATAAATTGCCCACCAATTAGGGGTAAATGTCACAGGTGTCACTTCATCAGCACGAACTCACTTAACAGGAACTGCGCCGTAAAACGAACAAAACTTGGGTACCGGCAAAGGATTGCAGTAATAGGTCATTTATAATAATCGTTTAACACGAATTTTTATAACACGAACTCCGATTATTTCGGCCTCTTGGGATTCGCGTTAATGAGGGTTTACTGTATAAAATTTCTCAACACATGTTCATTGGTTTCAGTAATTATTTTTGACTCTGGACATGCTCTACCAATTCGTAACATGTATTCTGAAACATTCCCTTTAAACAATGGTACACTCAATCTTGAAGAAAAAGTTTATTGTTAATTTTAACGCACTCATTTCATACGAGTAAATTTTTGGAAGAAAAGTCAAATTCATAATAACACATTCCCTGATAATAATTTATTTTGAATTTTTAGTTGTGAAATAATTCTCCTATATTCTACCAATTCGTTTATTTTCCTTATAGAAACTTCCTCAGAATAGAGGAAATTCTCATGGTCTGTCAAAACTGACCTGGGCTTACATTAACAAAAGTAGTAATTAAAAATAGTATCCCAAGTTTTTGTTTGCTATTACAAGAGTTATTACCACTTTTAACTACTTTTAAGATATTCGAAATATTTGTGACGAACAACTGAGATCCTTCTGTAAGAAATTCAAAGCGCTTTCTTCATACGACATTTTGCCCCATTCTTCTACCCGCCAGGATCTTAGAGCTTGTTCCGGCTGGGGCGGTGCCCCGCTGGTGGGAGAGTCCTGGTTAGGGGGAAACCCCACTAGCCGACGGTAGGTCAGCGCCGGATACGAGTCCAGCGGGGGAAGATCACCGCCACCTCCCGAGAAAACATGCACTACACTAACGGGACTAATGACCAGAGCAGTTGACGCTCCCGGAAACACGAAAAAATCAATCAATCTACCCACCATCTAATCATTTTCTCACTTGCAGCTAAGTACTTCCATGTGGCAACATCGCGGCGCGCAGAGCCACGTGGGGAAAAAAATTTCCGCGACGGTCGTTTGAGCGGAGGGCGGGAGGCGATGCAAGGGACGCGGAGATTTTACGGCTCGCTCGTCCGGTCGCTGGTTCGAAACTCGGCGTCGGCAGTAAATGTGGGCGTGCTGAGTAACGCCGCACCGCGTCCCGCGCCATGCCCCCGCGCCCCCTACCCCGCGACCCGCGCCCCGCGCCCCGCGCCCCGACCCCGCGCCCGGCCGAGTGGATGACGCCTGTTGCAATCGGCTGCACGTGGATTGCAGGAGACGGGCGCCGCTGCTGCCACTGTGGAGATTTTCCGAGAGCTGTAGAGGCTCAAAGATGTACGGCAGTGGTGTAGGAGTGTGCGGCAAAGTTATTGCAAAGGTGTGAAAGAAAAGGAAGTTGATGTTGTAGAAGTGATGTAATGAAAGATGCACGGCAGTGGTGTAGGAGTGTGTGGCAAAGTTGTTGCAAGGAATGGAAGAAAAGGAAGTTCATGTTGTAAAAGAGATGTGATGAAAGGTGCACGGCAGTGGTGTAGGAGTGTGTGGCAAAGTTGTTGCAAGGCGTGGAAGAAAAGGAAGTTGATGTTGTAAAAGTGATGTGATGACGTTGTACAATAATTCGTATTATTTTGAATTTTGTTTAATGTCAGTATTATATCTAGATTGTATCCTCATAACTATATCATTCTCAGTATTGTATCTGCATTCTATCCTCATGATGACTATGGAATTAAGGTGATTAGTTTTTCATATTAACTTTTGTATTTTTACATATTATCAACGTATTAATTAATAGTTCATTGATAACCGTTATTAGCCTATATAATAATTTATCTTAAAGAACAAATTTTGTTATTGAAGTAATTTATTTTTCTGAATGAAGTTACGCAATGTGAGTCACTTCATTCACATACAATCTTCACCAATGTCTTCAACATAATTATTTTCGTCAAAACATTGCTATGCCATTTTTCTGACTGACGGTAGAACAAATTTAGCTCATGTTATGGAGTGAGGAAGCCATTAGATGGGTATACTCTCATTGAATGAAAGTCTCGAATCATTGCTTTTAATGCTGTCAATAAAAAATAACCAAAATACTTGAACTCATGGAAACATCCCACAGTTTTTTAATTCATTGTTTTAAAATTGTTCCAAGTTCACTGTGTTGCAAGTTGGACAAGAGAAAAAGCTTTTTAATACGCGAAACTGCAACCAGCAAGTTTATAAAAAACGATCCTGTGACTGCGCTGTCTAGACTCCTTGTTGTTGGCGTCAAGCTTTTAGAGGCACAACATCCAGCGAGTCTCGACAAAAGTCTACCTTACATGAGTCGAGTTGCGCTTATTCTATTTCAAAATTAAAATTCCTTACAAAATAATTTTACAACTACTCATCTAAGAGAAAAGCGGTCAAGGGATATTGTGCTTGTCATCTATTTATTAACCGGTTTGTAGATAGTTTATTCCAGTGAAACGCATTAACCTATAAACAGAAATAAAGAAATTTGAACGCAATAATGGAATATATTCGTAGATATCTCCATAATATTTTTTTCATTGCATTTGGTAAAGAATTTAGATTGATTGGTATTTTAGTCGCGTTACCAGTTATGGTCATTTTTCTCGCACATGATTGATTGATTGATTGATTTTTCGTGTTTCCGGGCGCGTCAAGTGCTTCGGTCATTAGTCCCGTTAGTGTAGTGCATGTTTGTTCTCGGTAGATGGCAGTGATCTTCCCCCGCTGGATGGCGAGATCCGGCGCCGATCTACCGTCGGCTAGTGGGGTTTCCCCCTAACCAAGACTCTCCCACCAGCAGGGCACCGCCCCAGCCGAGACAAGCACTGAGCTCCCGACCACTCTCCCGGAATATGTGGTAGTGTAGTGCATGTTCATGTGTGTATGTAAGGGGAGAGGATAGGACAAGGAAGAGGAAGGACAGATCGCGCGCGGTCCGTGGCCCGTTTGGTAGGGTACTGCTCCGGCATTCGCCAGGTGTTGATAGGAGAAACCACGGAAAACTACCGATCAGAGCAGCCGGCCGCTGGAATTCTCCTCCAGACAGCGACTGAATTCGACCTAGCTGAAAAGCTAGTGTCAAAAATCCTGCCGCCGCCAGGACTCGAAACTAGGACCTCCCGGTCAGAGGCGCTGCAGTGACATCAGTTGATGCACTGAGCTACCGTTCCCGGTCTGGAATGAGTGATCGGACCTGCACCTTAACTTCCAAAATTTCCTCTTCCACGCCCCTCCTCCAAGTGGGAGGTACCCACTCAACGACTATAATTCTACGTGACCGATTGGTCTTCATACATGAATTGTAGTGTAGCACGTATATGTAAGCGTGCGTATTAAAGGAGAGGGAAGAGAGTAAGAAAGAGGAAATAAATATTGCGCACGGTCTGGGACATTTGTTGGAACATGCTCCGTCAGTTGCCAGGTATTGATCACAGAAACCACGGATCAGAGCAACTCGCCAATGGAGGAGAATGGAAAGTTCCGCTTAGTGTTGAAAATTCCTCCAGTATCGGGTTTCGAACCCTAGGAACTCCTGGTCTGGGTACCTGCGGTCTTTAAATAAATTAGATTGTTATGGTAAAGGTTTATGTGCGCTGCGGCAAGTTAGATGATACCGTTGTGGTTGGATGATTGATTGATTATTAGTGATCTCGGGCGCGTCAACTACTGAGGTCATCAGTCCCGTAAGTGAAGTGTATGTCTTTTCATCAGAAACTTCCTCCCTGGATGGCGAGATGCGACGCCGAACTATCGTCGACTATCATGGTTTTCCCCAATAGGTATCTCCCACCGATCGAGTCCCAACCATGGCTGCATGTTTGATACTAACTAAATAACTGGGAGAAGGAGAACTCTACCGGACAGATTCGCTGATCGGAAGTTTTTAGTACTTTCTCTGATCAATAGCGGGCGAATCAATACCAGGAGACGTACCCTATCCAATGATCCATGGACTGCGTGCAATATTTCTTTTCTCTTCCTTGTCCCCATCTATTCCCTTCTCCCTTTAACTCTGAATGGGGTCTTTTTGATCCCACGGAAAAATAATGTTTCGCAACATTCTGGAAATTATTCACATGAACTTCTCCTTTTGGATATTCCTTTTAGTCCAATTTTACATATGTTGTAATCTTTTCAGTTTTCTAAGTTTGTTCTTTGTTGGAAGTAAATTTGATTTTTATGCGGCCGAAGCCCAAAGTGCAAACTTTTACATAATGAATTACAAGAAAAAATCTAAAAACGTATCCATTCCGGTTTTGAAGTATTATATTGCGGTTTCTGAGTGATAATTTTGTGTATCTGTTACAATTTGGTAAATCTGTTTCAAACATTCTCATGCTGATAAGACAGACACCTATGTATAGTAATGAGGATGTGTAAGAGCTTTTTTTCTGGAAATAACATTATTCTTTTTTATTTAGTACAATGTAGTAAATAAAGCAAAAAATTGCATTGTTTTCTCAGTTAATAATTCCAAATGGCATTCCTGCATAAAATACTAATAAAATATTGTGTAAAATGTTTGGGGTCAAAAAAGACCCCACACAGAGTCCACGTAAGTATTTGAGAAACAGAGTCGAAGGGTTAAATACATACTCTTACTTACATAACACTACTACGTATGTCAGAAGGTCAGTTGCTTGCTTAGGATTCGTCCCCAAAAACGAATTGTCCCCTGGAAAGAAACATGAAAAGGGGAAATCCGCTAGTCGATGTGTAGGTCAGCGCGGGATTTGTCGTTCAAGTGAGGGAGAAACATCGCTACCTCCCGAGACATGACAATCACATTACACACTGCATTAATGACTAGGACTAGGATAGTTATATAATAAATTTTTCTATTACAATTAAATATAGACATATTGTAATATGCCCGCCGAACAATGTTTCTCCGGTGATAAAATAAATTTTATAGTGCATGTTTTTGCGTATTTTGGGAGTATTTATAATTGCATAATATTTAGAGCATATCGTTAGATACATTTTTGCAATTTTCACAGGAAAATGACTTCAACAAACGTTTCAGTCTATAATCCAGGTGATATTTGTCATAATTTGCATTATTTTGGTAGACTATATGCTCCTTGGATCTTCAGTGATAAATACAGTTATACCGGTTTAAGATCCCTGTATAACGGCTGAAAACAACAAATTATGATAATTTCATCATTTTTATGAGGTTTTGTGTAGTTCATATTTTCTGCGTTGTTAATCCATATAAACATTTTTTAATCTCATAATTACATACATATTTTACATTTTTTAATGCATAACTATCCGAACCCCTTCTAATGCCCTTAGTAGTTGAGGTGTTCGGAAACATCAATCAACAAAGAAAACATCATTTCCTATGTTTTATATTTATCACTTAGCTGATTTAATATTTTTCTACTACTTGTTTTTGTAATTGAATATTACGGTTGTATTAATACTAGATAATTAAAACAAAACCATGTAGAATTATTCTTTTTAATACTTTATATTGATTTTAATTCAAACATTGCAGTTGGCTGTGATATCGTGTCGTTTCATTATTCACTGGTCTACCAACCGTACATGTATCTTTTACCCTCTCATTTGTTGATTTAATAGTTTTCTGATTATTAATGTTTTTGTTCGAGAAATAGTCACACTACCAAATAGCACTGGTGGTTTGGAAATTACCGATAAATTAAACTCGCCACCATTCAACTCATTAATTTATCGCTGATTTTCAAACCACGCGTATTATGATAATGTAATTTGATATATTGAAAGGTGTAAATCTGTTTATTCCTTCACAACATTCCCATTAAAACTATGACAGATGAGCTACATTTGAGTAAACTTCAAACTTTGATTGTTTTTTAAAAAAATTCTCGATTTTGTTTACTTTTTCATAAATTGATAATAAAATATATAAACCTGGAAAGTAAGTAGATTTGTTTAATTTTGAACAACATCTTATTATACTATATTGGGCCATAAATTAAATTAATATTAAGGATACTAAGTTTGATTATTTTGAACATCTCCAAGTACCAAATGACTCCAAGTACCAAATGACGGAGTCTACACTCAACTTCTCTAGTAAAATTATTGCTTGTTTGGAGTATAAATATGGAGTATAAAAAGCTTTTTTTCACATTCATTCGCTTAGTAAGAGTTTTGAGAGTAATATTACTAACTGATTTTTCAACTCTAGAGTGTAGAGAAAAGTAATATAAGTGGTTATTGAACATTGTATTCGATTAAAATAAAAGTGGCAAAAGTATTTCAATTCATTTTTTAATATGGCGCGTGGGGAAATATTGCACTTCCATGTTTTGAAGAGAACAGTATTAATCAATACTTGGAAAATACTTAAAGGAGATAACACACAACCTAACGATACGTGTTTCTCTACGGAGGAAATTGAGAGGCAAAGCAAATCCCATATTTATTCTAACGTTTTCATTGAATTTAGGACTAACATAAAATATATACGACGGCAGTGAACCTAATACACAACAAATTTAAAAAGTATTTTGAGCTCTGTTATTCTGTTATCTGGCGCTGGTTGTGTATGTGATTATTTTTTCCATTATTTTCTTGTCGTACATTGAACCTACTTCCACATGTATTTCACAAACACGTGCGCGGGCGTGCACACAATGTAAATTTGTGAACAAAACAAGATCTGGACTGCATTACAAAGAGAAAAACAATATGTAAGTATTAAAAAAACTCGAAAATGGTTACAATTCAAAATACAGTTTTTGGGGACACGAAAAGTAAAGTGTTAATACCTAAGAGGCACTATTGTAAGCATAACTACACGCAGCGTGTAAGCGACTCTGACAGTTCTCTCGGGACGTGCTGCAGTACATCATGTGACCTGCCCTGAAGCATCTGGGTGGCAGGAAGTCGCGGAGGCGATAAGGTTCAGCTATGGCTAACATGATATCAAGATAGGTCGTCGCTAGTATGTGTTAATGTTTTGAGATTTCATTTATTTCTCTTGTAGATGATGCCATGAGTGTAGTAATGTGTGGCAACAGCGCATCGAACTATCAAAGTCGCTTAAACGCTGCCGGCAATGCAGTAATTCTAAATTTCTAATAAAGATAAGACATACTATTACAACACGAGATATACTATGCATTTATTTAACGCTCTTTTATTCTTTTTGCCACCCGGATCACGCGAAGAAGCGTATGATTTATTGATTGGCTGATTAGTGTTTCCGGACGCGTCATGTGCTCAGTTCATTGAGCCCGAAAGAGATGTGCATATTTTTATCGCGGGAGATGGTGGTGATCTTCCCCTGCTGGATGGCGACATCCGGAGCCGACCAACACGTCGGCTTGCTGGTTTCCCACAACAGATATCTCCCACCAGCGGGTCATCTCCCCAGCCAAGAAAAAATCTAATCTCCCGACATGTTCTGTAGTGTAATTCATGTGAGTATGTAAATGTGTAAGTGGGGTTAGGATAGAAAAAGGAAGAGGAAGGAAAGTTTGCGCGCGGTCCATGGCCAGTTGGTTAAGGTACTGTTCCCGCATTTGCCTTGTATTGATGGTAGAAGCCACGAAAATCTACAGATCAGAGCACGCGATCGCTAGAAGCAGACGATGCAGAATTGGCCTGCTGCATAATATGCCCTGCTGTATAATACTTTGTCACCCTCGGAACTCGATAGAACCTGCCGAGCAGAGGCACATAATAATATCAGCTGGTAGTACTGAGGTACCAGTATACTGAGTACCCTGAGGTACCTTAGCCGATGTGAACAGGTGAACAGCTCTATCCTCGGTACAGACAATGCGCGCGATGGCATTCTCCGCCCAACAAGTCACTCGGAAACTAGCATTCCTTCTGCAGCGGGCGCATTCCGCATTCGGAGTAGCGTTGCAAGAAGCAAGTGCCTTTCCGGAGCTGCGTTCTCCGGGAGAGCCCTTGAATTACCATCCGAAGGATAAAAGCCCCGCGCTCAATGCAGCCAGGCAGCCGCCACGGCGCCCGCTCCGCGCCAATGGGGCTCCCTGCCGCGCCCCGCCCTGGCACCCGCCGCTTCCCGCCTCGCCCCGCCTTTTTCCTCCCTTTCCCCGCCCCATCCCGCCCCGCTCCTCCCCTCGCCGCCGAGCCCCATCCCTCGCCCCGTCCCGCCCGACCCGCTATGCCCAGCCCCGCCATGCATCGCCCGTCCCGCTCTCCCCACCCCCCTCTCCCTGCCCCGCCCATTCTTACCCTTCTTACCCACCCCGTTTCGCGCCCACCTTTTTCCTTCCCTTCTCCGCAACATTCCCACCCCACCTTCCCCTCCCCTTCCCTTACCTCCCCGCCTCTCCCCGCCCCGACCCGCCATGCCCGGCCATACCATGCTCGTCCCCGCCCCTTCCCTCCCCCCCGCCCTGCCCCATCCCTCGTCCGTCCCACCCCATCACCATGGCCCCCCACCCCGCCATGCATCGCCCGTCACGCTCTCCCCGCCCCCTCTCCCTGCCCTAGCCATCCCTGCCCTCCTTCCCCGCCCCGCCCATTCCCACCCCGTCCACCTTTTTCTCTCCCTTTCCCGCAGCATTCCCGCCCGCCCCTCCCCTCCCCTCTCTGCCCCTCCGCCTCTCCCCGCCCCGTCAGCCCCGCCCCGACCAGTCCCCCGCCATGCCCGACCATACCTTGCTCGTCCCCGCCACGCCTTATCCCTCGCCCCGTCCCGCCCCACCCGCCATGTCCCGCTCCGCCATGCATTGTCCGCCACGCTCTCCCCGCCCCGCCTGTACCTGCCCCGGCCATCCCTCCCCTCCTTCCTCGCTCCGCTCCCACCCCGCCCCGCCCATCCCCACCCCGCCCACCTTTTTCTTTCCCTTCCCCGCAACATTCCCGCCCCTCCCTTCCCCGAATCTCCCCGCCCCCTCTGCCTCTCCCCACACCCTTCCGCCCCGCCCCGTCCTCCGCCCCGTCCTCCGCTCCGTCCTCCGCCCGGTCCTCCGCCCCGCCCCGTCCCCCGCCATGCCAGGTCATACCATGATCGTCCTCGCCACTCCACGGCGCGCCACGCCCCGTCCCACCCCACGCCACTCCGCCCCGTTTCACCCTGCCCCCCTTCACCCCGCCCCACTCCACCCCGCCCACGGCACGTTCCGCGCCGGCGAATTGCATTCATTCACTCGGGCTGACGCTGTCGCGCGCCCCGGACGTCTAGCCCAAGTGCACAAGGCTGCACACTCCCAGAAATAGCGGTACAGCCAATAGCATTTACTCGAATCTTTTGAATAGAAGCAGTCGATAGCAGTTTACTAGAGACCATGGATCATTAGAACACTTACCAATAATAAGTTAACGAAACTAATATAGATAGAAATGGTAGGTCACGATTTATTAGAACACACATGTTCTAATTATTTCAATATGAAACTATTAATAGAAAATTAGTGTTCTTTCTATTACTATCAACATCAATTTCGACTCCTATTAACTACTATCACATCAGTGTCACCATTCCAACGGTGATTACATATTTGAAGTATTATATTTAAAGGAAAATTATAGTTATTGAAAGTTTTACAAAGCGAATAAATCTTTGTATGATATTACCACTCCCTCTGACTGCCTGTGAGGCGATAGACTCGCCCTCAGGAAAAGTGTTCTTCATTCCGTCCATTCCCTCTCCGTTCATTACATGAAGTCATCGCCAGAATTGGAGGAGCCTTGTCTCGTTATGGAACTGGAAGTGGGCATTCTGTCTGCGACGTCATTACCGCGGGGGAGTGGTTGGTTGGTTGGCTAGTGATTCCGGGCGCGACAACTGCTTTGGTCATTAGTCCCGTTAGTGTAGTGCATGTTTTTCTCTCTCGGGAGATGGCGGTGATCTTTCCCCGCTGGATGGCGAGATCTGGCGCCGACCTACCGTCGGCTAGTGGGGTTTCCCCCTAACCAAGACTCTCCCACCAGCGGGGCACCTGCCCCAGCCGGGACAAGCTCCCGACCGGTCTCCCAGAATATGTGGTTGTTATGTAAGTTATGTTAGTGTAAGTGTGTGTAAGGGGAGAGGATAGGACAAGGGAGAGGAACGAAAGATCGCGCGGGGTCCGTGGCACGTTTGTTAGGGTACTGCTCCGGCATTCGCCTACCGCGGGGGAAAATCACTGCCACATTCTGATAAAAACATGCACCACACTTACGGAAGTAATCTTAGTAGTTGACGCGCCCGAAAACATCAAGTAATAAATCAACTGAATTCGTGCAGATTGATCGCAGGCCACATGCTGACGAACAGACAGACCGGTTTCGCTATCAAGGATCAACAACAAATGAATTGTAGCTAGACAATGAGTTCGAGAAAGTAGTTTATTACATATAGATATAATTGTCAGCTGGGCATTAACCAGAATACTCTAGTTCTAATCCCAGTTGAGGTGACAATTCTTTAAACAAATTTAATCACTTATAGATTTATCCACTTCGTAAAGTAATAAAAGTTTCCCGGTCGAAGAATGACCTATTTCCTCCGTATGATTACAATACTTCCTCTTTACTACGTACTGCTTTACTACGTAAGCTCTATGTTACTTTATATTACTGTAGGAATGAAAGCGTCATGCGACTTAAAAAGAGCGCTGGTACTCCATAGATGTGACATAGCTTTTATTTATTTTTTTTTTTATTTTTTTTTCCCAAAAAAAATACGTTTATTTAGAACTTAATATTTACATTGCATTGCGGTTTTCCACCACGATAGATTTTAGTTGATCGATTTTAGGTGAATGCCGGAAGTGTAATATAAGCTACAGGTCACGGGAAGAGCTCAACTCTTACATGGCTAACAAAGAGTGGCCGAAATCGTGTTAACGTTTCCAACACAGAGGGAAAGATTCAGTAAATTAAATTAATCGTTATTAATTAGTTACAGTTTCCTAATTACGATATTGAAAAGGTAGTAATTACAGACGAACATATCCATATATGGAACAGAAGATCAAATTGCAGTAGATACGAGAGAATGAACAGTACGGGGTCGAATATCACGTCTGATTCCGCATCGCAATTCTACAATGGAACATTCGAGACATCAGTAAATTCGAAACATCAGCAAGCACACATCAGATTTCAACAATTACTACGCTAACTCGAATTTTGTGGGCGACATAATCTATAGTAGAACTCATTTATCCCAATTTCATCGTGAACATAATCTCATGAACAGTTGCGATCTTTAAAAAAAGGGTTCTAACTGCACTTGTATGGAAAAATTAGTTAGATATATCGATATGATGTATATCGTCATGGTTCGATGTATTAAAAATATATCTATCGGATGTATTATTATGAGATGCCAATTTTGTTATATCTTCCATTTATGGATAATATAATTAGTTCTAAGAGCCAAAATTTATTGGTTATTTATCCTTGAAAATAGATTTTATTACATGGGAGTTTTTTTGTTTGTTTTTTTCTCCCTTTCAAAATTCAAAATGTATTGCTTATTTATCCTTGAAAATAGATTTTATTACATGGGAGTTTTTTTGTTTTTTTTCTCCCTTTCAAAATTTAAAATTTAAGTAGTATATGACTTAGTGTAGGGATCACAGAATTTTGAAAATGTGCACACAATTCACTTTTCCCCATAGCACGTCATACGCAGTTTTTAACTGTTTTTTTGACGTAAAATAAATAAATAAATAAATAAATTCTATCTGCACATGTTCATGTTTTCTTAAAATGAAAAGATTCTACCTGCGATAAGCATGGTGGCAACGTCTTTCCAAAATATGATTACTGACTAATGCACCAATCAAATATGATTTAAAACTGGCAAATCTTATTAATACTATGAAATTCCAAATGCAGGACAGTTCAACAGACTTCCATAAATAAAATAGTTTTTTCTTTAAGGGAAATATTGTTTTTCATTGGAATGTAAGATGTGTTGAATTCATTTGGCATGTTGTATGGAATTCTGGCATGCCCTAAGTTAGAAAGTTGTCCAGAAGGACAACGTAAAAGTTTCATAGTGTGTAATTTGCAAAGGAAAATAATGTGTGATAGTGATGTAGAAAAATACCTTGAGTATTCGGAGTCAGAATATTATACCAGTATTTCTGAAAGTACTAGTCATTGGCAATGATGGATTTTTTTTGCTTATTATCCACATATCGAATGCGTAGAAATGAAATAGTCCCCTCCATGTCATTCTAGCATACAAGAAGTTGACTCACAAATATAAAAATCAATGTCCCTCTGTGCATTTTGATCACCTATTTCATTTCTTCGTACTGTGATTGCTGAGAATAAAAACGATCCTTTCACGTCAGCTTTAACCAAAACAAGACTTTTATAATAGTAGTAAACAGTTACGGTTCAACCAAATACCATTTTCCTAAGTCGAGCAACTTAATTTTACACAAAAACATATAAAATTTAGTACCAATTAAACATGGAAATCAACAATTTACCTATGCATGTGTTGAATCAAGTCACATATCCAGACGTGCAGAATAAAAGACACGGCAACCATATCCATCTCTCCTCGTCAGTAACTATTTAGAAACACTCTAAAAAGCCAACATATCAGATATAAAGTGAATGATAAAATGGATACCTGATGTATATAAATTATATTACAAACCCACACAGCATGGCAGATAAAATATTGTAAATATATTGTACATATCCATATGTCAGCTGCTTGTAACATTTGACGAAAAAATTTCAATAAAAGTATGTTTTCATTTTATGGTTATTATTTTGTAGCATCTCTACAAAACTGCAGGTTCTATTTGCATTAAAGTAGGTCAAAAGTATTTTCTGACTAAAAAAGTTATATTTGCAAAACGACATTTAAAATCATTGTACCTTCTTCTACTACATGCCATTCTTTGAAATTTACTATCAAGAAAACTTCCCTCCTAGGAAGGGAATATTGTTAGATACTCACAAAGTTATATTGACATTTTGTCGCTTAAATTAAAGCATTAAATTAAAATGCCTCTCCTGTAAAATTTATTTCAGTGCAGTTAAAACCCTTTTATTTTAAGGTCGCGAAGTGTGAATTTGGGGAAACACAAAAAAGGATTGTCTAGAGTGAACAGTTTCATGTTGTTGCATATTGAAGGAAGAAATAAGCATGAAATTATATTCCCTAATGAAATTATACGTGTCGAATAAGCAGCGGTATCGATCTGAGATCAGTTTTCTTGGTGTATCCAACGCGAATCAAAATCGTACAACACAAATTTTAAGACATAGGAACCTTAAGCTGACGAGGAGTTCCTTGTAGCTTTACACTGAGGTTTAGATAACGATGGCATACAAATAGGCAACTCGATGATTCATCAAGCTCAGGTTTTCGGGAGAATAGTAGGAGGAACACGATTAACAATTCTTCTCTCTGATGAAACGTCCAGACACATCATACAGAAAACTTTGCCAAGAATACGTTGAGGAGTATTCTAAGAATATGTTCTAAATAAAAAATATCTTAACGATTTTGTATTTTTTAATAAACTCTGTGTTCGGTCGTCATTATGACATCACTGAACGCGACGTTGGGAAACTATTAGGTTGTTTCTGAAATACTACCAAAAACATAATATTCGTACAATCACCGAATCCGAGTTTTCTATTTCACTAAAAAAATCCAGTTATTTTTGTAGTTTTAAATATCTTTAATAGTTCTCTCTTTTCTTTCACAATCAATAACATTCATTGTGTAATATCTACCAAGCGTAAATTACCCAATTTTTAACATCTTTACTTGCCGTCTATTTGCATTTAAGCCACCCGAAAATTAGCCTATTCCTCTTTACGTTTTCTGACAGTCCCCATTCGATGCAGTCTTTTCGTTAAAGTTTCTTCTGCTTTCGCAAATTTCTCTCCGCTTATTCTCTCTATTGGGCTCCAGTTTCCTTTTCTTTACAGCGGAGGTGAACTCTGGAGGCGGAATAACGGAGCACGCAGGCAATCACCCATCGATGCCGGAGATTAAAGAAGATACATCGTCGGAGAAGGAATTTGCGTCGGATATTCCTGGAATCGAATTTAGTCTCTGCGCCGCGAGTTTCGGCATTGCACGCATACCGCTTCAATCGAGAAATCGCGGGTTCACGCTCCGTAGGCGCCAGTGTATCTCCGAGAGAATGAGGAGGCCACACGAAAGAATTTTGTGAAATCGCAAGCATATTAGAACCGAAATTCTAACTGTAATAGGTTTTTCTTTCAGGTGAGTAAGCTGATTACTTTGAGGTTGATCTTAGAGCCTTATCACGTAATGGAGTTTTTTAAAGGATTTGGTGTTGTTTGCTGTAGCTACCCTAAGAATGTTGTAAAAATGCAAGCGTATTAGATCCGAAATTTTAATTTTAATGTTTTGTTTCATATGAAGTTGATTCCTTTGAGGTTGATCTTAGAGTCTTATCATGTAATGGAGTTTTTAAAGGATTTGGTGTTGTTTGACGTTAGCAACCCTAAGAATGTTGTAAACATGCAAGCGTATTAGAACCGAACTTTTATTTATAATAGGTTTTGTTTCAGGTGAGTAGGCTGATTTTTTTAAAGTTCGGAGCCTCATCTTGTAGTTGGATTTTGAAGTGGACTAGAGAACTGGCTGTGGATTCTAGAATAGTTGTTCTATCACTAGCATTAAAACTTTGAATTAATGCATAATTTATATTATAAAGCAAATGGATTTTTGTGCGCTTAGGTAACGGTTTGTATTTTTTAGGTGAAAGAAAAAAAAAGAACATTATTCACTTCAAAAAATATCGAAATTTAGATTTAATCTTTTAAATCTACGATTTCAATTTAAGGACATAATAATCATCTTGGCTTCTTGGTTGAACTTTTCTTAGATTGTTGGAACTCATGTTCGAAATATGGTACTTGGCTGTGTTCTGCGGAGACGGTGGCGAAGAGTCGGTGGCGGAGTGGTGGCGGAGTCGGTGGCGGAGTCGGTGGCGGAGTCGGTGGCGGAGTCGGTGGCGGAGTCGGTGGCGGAGTCGGTGGCGGAGTCGGTGGCGGAGTCGGTGGCGGAGTCGGTGGCGGAGTCGGTGGCGGAGTCGGTCGCGGAGTCGGTCGCGGAGTCGGTCGCGGAGTCGGTCGCGGAGTCGGTCGCGGAGTCGGTCGCGGAGTCGGTCGCGGAGTCGGTCGCGGAGTCGGTCGCGGAGTCGGTCGCGGAGTTGGTGGTGGAGTCGCTGAAATTGAAGGCTACATCGGCTACGAGTAAGTACGGGAGTTAGCGGGAAACCACCGGCGCAGGCGGCAGCGGCTGTCGCGAGAGACGCTCGGCCCAATCGACCCCCGGCGCACCCGCCCCTACCTTCCCCTCTTCCCCTCCCACTTCCCCGCGCCGGGGCACGCGCTGTGCGAAATTGCCCGCGAAGCGGCGCCGGCAGCGCCACGTGGGCGCACGTCGGGGGCCCCCCGCCGCGTCATTAATACGTCACGCGCCACCCTCCCCAACCAGCCCCTCCCCCTCCCCTGCAAAGCCACACGCCACCAGCCTCCCTCCCCTGAGCGAGGGTTCCACTTGTCTTCAATCTCCCTTCCCATTTGACTCGCTTGTCCAAGCCTACGCTTTAGTCTTTAAGGAGCAAACAGAAATTTATTATTACTATTATTACTATTATTATTATTATTATTATTATTATTATTATTATTATTATTATTATTATTATTATTATTATTACTACTACTATTATTATTGACAAAAAATAATTCCTGTGTTAATCTCATGGCAGTAAGAAAGTGCATAAATGGAAACGTTTTTGATAATTTTCAAAATTTTACATAATAACTGTGTTTAATTTTTGTTATACTACTTTCAACAGCAACGGATTTTTAAAGTGAATCGCTTGTTTCTTCCCTTATTACTTTCTAGTCGTATTTTTAGATGATAAAAATGAAAAATGAACCGTAATAATTTCAAAAATGTCTAATCTCAAAATTCTTATTCCATTGTAAAGCCACTCAGTTTATGGTGTCCTGTAAGGACTGAAATTCAATGTGTCAACTCTTGGAAAATCCCTGCAAACCGAAGTAAGTTGGCGTCGAATGTCGCCATCAAACAGGGGAAGATCACCGCCTCCTCCCCGGAATAAAACATTCACTTCACTTACGGGAACAGTGGCATTATCCGTTAACGCGCCGGAATCTTCAATCAACTAAAGGTTAAGAAATGTCATAACAAAAGTCAAAAATGCATGAAATAATAACTACTTACTGAGATACTCCCAAATATCCTAAGCAAAAAACTGATACAAAATATAGTGGAACAATAATTATTTTTAGGACACTGGATCCCGGAAATGACAATATGCGAGTGAAATATCATATTAACAAAGCAGACACACGGTATCCATTTTGGACACGGCGAAAATAAAACGTCTATATTTCAACATGAATTTCGAGACTGGAATAGACAGTAAATATTGGACATTGGATACTCGGAATAGAAAAAAATCATGGTTTAAGATGTGGCTGAATTTAAAATATTTTTTTATATATCGTGTGGTATAAAAATATTTAAGAAGGAATGCACAATCAATGGTGCCACGTTGTTTCACAGGTATAGGCGTCAGGACAGAATAAGTGACTGTCTGCAGACGGCCTAAGGCCTTTGATACAATTAGATATAGAAAGTTAAAAGACAAGTGAAAACGAAGATGACATATTTTCTTCAAGAATTTTGATTTTGTCAGAAGCTAATTAGATTCGGAAGGTGACGCTTACCGGAGGAATTCGTATTGGTTAGCGCATTTTTTTAGGATATTTTAAACACGGAGAGGACGCTGGGAAGAAATTGTGGCGTCATACGGGTGTAATAAGTACACAGACGAGAGTGGGTTCTAATAACAACAGGTTTATTTACAATTTAGACCGTAGTCACAAATAACCAATGCACTGTATACAATTAACTAACTAAATAGACCCCACTGCTAGGAGAGATATTTACAACGGCTACCACACCGATCATACTACCTAATGTTTCGCCGTGCGTAGTACCGCTTGCCCTGAGACCGACTACATGTCACACTAGTCACGACAATAACTACCGGCTCCTTCCAGCGCGCACGCACGCATCTCTCACCGACGACCTACGCTGCCGATTCCGCTGTCTCAAAGAAGGAAGAGCTATTGTTCCACAGCCCTTAAATAGTCCTCGCGACGCTGCCCGCCGCCTCCATTGCCTCCGTCCAAACGCTCGCACACCCCGTCGGAAAAAAACCGTGCGTCATAGCTTCTGCCATTGTCTCTGCATCCGGTGGGCACCACGCTGCGTGCCCACGTTGGTTTTAGCGACACGACGCTACAAAATATTCAGATACGGGCGATAAAATTACCAGGAATTTAAAAAATGTATGTGGCAGGATAAATTTCATGTTCAGTAAATTTTGTTTTTGTATTTGATTGAAATATTCTATGTAATAGTATTTATTTATATAGAAAAAGGTCTTTTAGCCAAAAACGTAAAAAGCAATTGAAATAAAAATGTTCATCGGAGACATTCGTGGAAGCAATCAATTGGAAATAGTCTGTGTAATATTATTACGTTTAGAACCTTAATTTTGTTTATTTAATAATATTAGTAGTGTCACGTGTAATTGGTATTCAGATCAGACAGAGGCAATTTTCAATTCTGACATCAAGATTCAACAACAGAAGATTCCTGGTGGACTTCAAGAGTCGAGGGAAAACTTCTCTTCGGCGGCAACGCAGACTACAAATTCTCCACGAATTGTAAGCGCTGCGGAGAAGTCGAACAAACAAATTTAACAATTCTTTGCAAAGAGAATTTTTTTAACAAAAAACAAACTACTAAAGGAAACTGACCACCTGCAATCCAAACAGGCAACGCTGCAGCAAAGGAGCAACTCAACAACAAGCAGGCCACTATCAGGTGCAACTATAACGGTTCTAACTGTCTTGCCTTTGCCGTTGGAGGCGATGCTGCGCCATAATGGATGTTGTGCAATATTGTATTTTTTTAATTTGTTGGGTCTACATATTGACGCAACGCGTCTCCAAACCCCTGGGGGGGCGTTGAGCGCTTTGCGCTGGGGAGTAACCCTCCATTATTTTGCGCGGGAGTAATACTCCATTACCTTTTTAAGTCATTTTACGTCAGGTCGCAGTCACTTGTCAAGAGGACCGCCAGGTAGCATCTCCACGTACGCGCCTCCTGCTACGCACTCCTGCGTCACTTCCCAGTGGTCAGAATTGTGAAGGAATTAGGAAAGGGGTTGGGTTTAGGACACTTCACAGGGGTTGGACTAGCCCTTGTGAAGCAGCCAAATCGTGTGGTTGGAACAAATTTCACATGAGATTCGACGGGAATCGAACCCGGATCTCAGCGGTGAAAGGCTAGCTGGAAAGGTGCTGTAAAGCTAGAAATATTGCTATATATTTCTTTAACCTGTGCGCTTCCAGCAGCTGCATGCATCATCAAGACGCACAAAACTTCTTCAAAGTATTCACGTTTTAATCTGACGCAAGGTTCTACGTTTTCAAATGCATTTTTCGTATTTAAAAATATTCCGTGTAAAGTCATGTCGTGATTTCAATTACACTCTAAAATGTCCCAGTCATCCTGTAGTTTTTCAGTGTTGATCATACAGTGTACAATTGTGTAAGTGCTATGTACACGCCGAACCAGTCATTTCTTTTTACTAATCATATCATTTTGTCAATGTTAATGTCAAATTTTATCAATGGTATGGTGCAAAACGTGCCCACCACCGTGACTACAACGTGCCCACCACCGTCTCCTCCTCGCATCAGACAAATAAGGTATTGCTGAACCAAGGTAGATAACGTGAACTCTCGAAGAGACTGTAAATATTGCTTTTTATAACATTGTATGCATCGTTATATGCTGCAACTGACAGTTCACACATTTGAGAATTGATTATGAACAGCAATGTCAATACGTTGTGAAATAATATGTTTGATGTGGCTGTAATCTTTCGAAGCATGGCCACAAAATCATTTAAACTTTATAATTGATTGTATTCTTTGTAGTAAGTCATTAGTTAAAAGCACGTACTAAGTAAGTTATACGTAATTCTAAATTTAGTTAAACTAAATATTTTCAATGTCTGTCTATTTTTTTTCTTTTTAACCCATCATATTTCTCCTTTCAATTGTTTCACACAAAAATTAGTTTTGCTCTGAATTTCGCACGTTTCCATAATCTAGCGAGCTACAAAGAGCCCAAGAAGCGTGTAGCTAGCCAAAGAAGAATATCAGGCATACATTTAAAAGATCGTAATAAATGAAAGAAAATAACTTTCCGATCAAATGGCATACCAATAGAAATAATGGCTCCAATGTAAAATTTGTAAATAAAATGACAAAGTTTAATTAAGTGAATGTTGAATTCAATAAATGATACAAATATTTTTATTGTAAAAGAGGTCGATTTATTTAATAAACTTCGTACACCAATCATTTATATTTGACACAATAAGTTTTCAGAGAAGACTCAGTCTGCACGAGATAAGTCTTCGATCCACGACAATATTATTGAACCATGTAAAAAATTAGGAGTCCGACATTCGTAAAAATTGTAAGAGAAATTACATTACTTAAAGTTTGAAATACTTTCAATAACGATAGAATGTTTTAAAATGGCTATCCCAACGTGGGGCAGATTGTATTAATAAATGCCTATATGAGAAAGTTTCATTACCTACACTAAGATAGAAGAAGAAACTACCCTAATGTCATTAACCGCCCCCCTCCTGGTAGTAGGCGAGACTATTATACAGTAAAAATAATATCAAAATAATATGCTTTTTATCAGATAATGTTTCTGGGAATTAACGTCGTTTTCTTTGAAGAAACTACGAAATGCTTTGTAAACAAGTCATAGGAGACAATTTTCAACGTATGTGAATTTGATACAGCTTGTAGATACTCTAGCCGTTAACAAAATTATTCTGTGTTTTACATAATCGCCTTTGTTTTCTCGTCCGAGCGTCCATCTCTCTATCGGTGAAAAGCATGCATGAATTAAAATTTTAGCTCAAATTAAATATTATGATGTAACTCTCGTTAATGAAAATGATTTAAATATTACACATGTGGAAACATTATTCATGTAGCGTCGCGTGAAAATGTCAAGTGACAATTCGTAACTAATTATTAATATTATAGAGCTGTTTAAATTACATTGAAAGAATTACTTAAAAGCATACATTTACTTTGAGCTTAAACGATCTCCAAAAGGTAGTTACTATTGTACTTCAATTTACAAAAAAAATTCTGGAAGTAATTCTTTCAAAATACTTTTATTACTACAAAATAAGATAACAGATTTAAATTGACTGTTTAACAAAGTCAGTTAAGAACTTGTTTAAGATTCAGAACTTATTACATAAGATGCATATACAATTAGGTACACTATGAAATAAATACAGTTTTCGTATAGTATATTCACAGCTTTACGAAGAAATTACTCGCATGCAATTCAAATAAAACATCAACTTATTTGTGAATTCAACACACGTAAAAGCTCTGAAATTTGTATCACGAGAAAAAAACGAAGAGACAAAAAGGGTAGCGTTTCATTTGGGTCAATTTGCTCGACCTACTTCGGTCCCATTACTGCACCCATGTGATGCAGCCAATAAGCGGACGAAAGTAGTTGTGTATCGGGCTTTTGGCTGTACAATTGAGAGAATAACTATGTTATGATGGTGAGCACCATTACCAGGAATAATTACTCCCGTGGCGGCGTGCTTCTGGCACAAAAAGTTTTCTAAAAGATCCCGCGTTCGCTCGTTAATACCGCCAACCTACACACATATGCGCCTCTAGATATATCAATTAACATTTACGTATATTGAAGTACGTTTCATGAAAGTCAATGATGCGCACCGAACGAAAATATCTTTACTGGAGCGGGAGCGGTGGCTCAGTGCTCCAACTGATATTACTGCAGCGCTTCTAACCGGGAGGTCCTAGGTTCGAGTCCTGACGGCGGCAGGATTTTCGACACTAGCTTTTCAGCTAGGTCGATTTCAGTTGCAGTGTGGAGGAAAATCGCAGTGGTCGGCTGCTCTGATCGGTAGTTTTCCGTGGTTTGTCCGATCAACACCAGGCGAATGCCGGAGCAGTACCTACCAAATGGGTCACGGACCGCGCGATCCTTCCTCCCTCTTCCTTGTCCTATCCTCTCCCCTTACATACATACACACACACACTTACACTAGCATGAACTACACTACCATAGATGACGGGAGACTGGTCGCAAGTTTAGAGCTTGTCCCGGCTGGGGTGGTGCCCCGATGGTGAGAGAATCCTGGTAAGGGCGAAACCCGACTGGCCGACGGTAGGTCGGCGCTGGATCTTGCTAACACAGAGCGATGACCTGGCCGCACAAGTAGCAGATTTAACTTTGATTTTCCAGAGGTTAGCATTATTGTCAATACTCTAGTGGCCGACTTTGTAACTAATACCCCACTCCACCCCCATTTCTTCAATCTATCGTTCACAAAACATTGCGCGAATAGTACGTTTTGCAGTGTATATCGAACTCTGTTTTGAAGACAATAACAAGCAACAACGTATCAGTAAAAAACAAACACATTTTTAGTATTCAACAACTCCCGACATCTGGTGATCGAGAGGTGTCTAAAAGGAAGTGAGTCGGGTCGGCAACTGGAAAGTGAAGGGCGTCCGGACGGGTGCTGTGACGGTGGCGCGGTGGGGGTGGGGAGCGAGGGAAGGCGTCCGAACCGCAGAGGGGCGTGGCAGCAGCGGCGGCGGCGGCGTCAGAGCGCTCGAGGTGCTAAGGCCTTCCGCACCGGCGGCTGATAGCGCCCTCTTTGCCTTTCGCCGCTTTCAACCGGCGGCGGCGGAGGCGGGGGCGGGGGAGGGGCCCTTGAAAAGAGACACGCGGCCGGGGCTGTAGGCTGAGAAGGGGCGTGACGCGATGGGTAGTGGGAACGGCTGCAACAAATGAGAGCGGTGTGATGGAATGGGGGGCGGGGCGCGGGGGGGAGGAGAACAGGGGCTAGGGTGGTGAGAAGTCGCGATTGTCAGGAAGGATGAGGTGGGTGAAGTGGTGAGGGGAGGAGGAGGAAGACAGATTGGAAGAACGAGAACAAAACAGAAGGTACCTCGGCGACAGACTAAGGAGAACAAAACAGAAGGTACCTCGGCGAAAGACCAAGTGGCGGCGACAGACCAAGTGGTGGCGACAGACCAAAGCGTGACCAAGTGGAAGCGTGACCAAGTGGAAGCGTGACCAAGTGGAAGCGTGACCAAGTGGGGGCGTGACCAAATGGAGACGTGACCAAGTGGGGGCGCGACCAAGTAGGGGCGCGACCAAGTTGGGGCGTGACCAAGTGGGAGCGTGGCCAATTGGGGCGTAACCAAATGATGCGTGACCAAGTGGGGCGTGACCAAGTGGGGCGTGACCAAGTGGGGCGTGACCAAGTGGGGGCGTGACCAAGTGGGGGCGTGACCAAGTGGGGGCGTGACCAACTTTGGGCGTGACCAAGTGGGAGCGAGAGGAAGAAGAGGACGTCGGAGCAACAATGTAGGTGAGATGGACGTAGCGGGTGATGGCGAGGAGGCGGGACCGGCGGTGCGTAGGGCTGGCAGGTGACTGCGTGGAAGGGAGGCTGGCTGGAGTAATGGCGGCGACGACGTGAAGGTGTCAGACAAGGCAGGGTGATGTGCGCCGCCGGAGGTGACGGCGGGAGGTGAGGTGGGGGCTGGGATTTCGGCGTGAGCCAGCGGGTTTGGGACAGGATGGACGATGGGGAAGCCCGCGGAGACGGTGACAGCACCTTCGCCGGCTGGGGTTGAGAGCGGCTCCGAGGCATCGAGGAGGAGGTAAGAAGAGGTGGGGCTGAGGGGCTTGATTAAAATTTGCAGCTTTCTACGAGCGGCTTCATTACGCTCTCTTAAAGAGATGAAGTCCCCGCGGGTACCAGGGAGGGATTTAATACCCCACACTGAGGGATAATGTACACAAATTACCTAAACTCCGAAAGGGGGGCGACCAAAGGAGGGGTACCGTGAAAGAACAATGGCTCGGTGACGTCAGAAACCGAGCACCTTGCGCTGGGTGAGTGACGTCACGCATTACGTTGAGAAGATATTTGCGGTAAGATCTAATCCATGGTGCCAATGCGGCAGACAAATTGATTTTTTTTCGACGACAGTGCGCTCTAGCCACAGCAGTCCACAATAAGCCGGTGATAGAAGCTAAAGCGCGAATTACAAAAGCAAGATTTTTTTGAAAACCGCTCCAATTTTTTTCTTTTAACTTTTGGTTTGAATAGTGCTAAATGTACTCAATTAGATGACATAAATTGCATATTGTTCATTGTTTTGTTTTTTCAAAAATTGCAAAAACCATGTTTTTCACTTGTCTTTAATGTTAATATTATTTTGTGAAAAATATTAGCGATTAATATTATTAATTACAGGCAGTTTGTTCACATTATTGTATTTATGAGTAAATGTGCTTTAAATAATGTCATATAAAGTTTCTCCACTACTCAACAATTTTCCGTTAAAATGAGTTCAAAATTACGCATTTTCAGAAATTCTCAAAAGCAAATTTCTCCAAAACGGCTCCAATATTTTTTTCCACAGATAGAGCAAGGAACGCTTTAAACGTCTATTTTAGCTATTTTATTACAGCTCTTTTCCGCTAAGCTATGAATAGTTTTAAAAAATATATATGCATCTAATTTAAGAAGTACTCGTTTCGTATTTCACTGCAGATTACACATGATAAACAATATGCAAGTATTTTATTATACTGTTTTTTCACCTTTGCTCTTTTCATTTGCGAATTCACTCATTTTCGCTTTATTTCTATTCACGCGCTGATTCACTCAAATATACTGCAACATATACGGCGGAATACAACTGCTGTAACTGGACAACTTACAACTTTTGCCAGATGTCGCTACGAGCGTTGCTTCTCTGCCCCATGTTAAACGATACTGAATTTTTATGCGTCTGATCGTGTTATTTTCATCACACGTTTCCGCATGTAATTCTGAAATGGAATTCTCAAGGAACATACATGTGGAAATAAATTGAAACTACTAAAAATTGTCTTCAATACAGCTACATAAAAAATGTATATTATTTACACTAATAACTTCGTAACTTTACAAATTCAACGTAAACAAATTAGCACGTCTTAACTGCGATCGTCTCTCTTCTGGTTTCCATCAACAACCTTCCTAGTGAAGCCAGCGTCATCTAGCTCCTTAACCGAGAATCCCAAGAGATCGTCCAGATTTGATTCGGCCTCCCACATATATTACACGGAGTAAAACAATGGAAGCAATGGAAGGTTTAAAACAATACCTATAAATTGAAGGAATGTTTTTATTGAAGTGAATAGGTATATTTATTATTTGTTTTCCGGTAGTTGAAATCATCAGCAAGGGTCTGGCAAAAATCATCGTTGTACGCCATCTTCCGGAAAATTTAATACTAAAGTATGCCTGGGAATTTGCTTCTGTGGTGGATGAAGATTGGTTAGCTATTTTCAGAAAATAGTATCCATAGTTGCCCTAACGCAAATCTAGGTACGAGTTTCGGAACAGATATAATCACGTAATTGACTAAAAGAAAATTTGCGATTAAGTAAAGGAAAAATAAATATCTTCTTCGTGTATGAAGTGTGAATCAGGCGAATGAATCTTGTCTGAAAACTAATATGACTAATTATTTTTGGAGACCAAAAGACAAATGTGAAGTATCATCTTCAAAAAACAATTGGATGGAGAAAAGACGACGACCTACAGGTAAATAAATTTATGTTTGCAGATAAAATAGTATAATACAAAATACTTACTCACTAAACATTTATTGTATGAAAAGAAAAAACTGAAAAAATGGAATTTTTTCAGTAAAGATGGCAAAAATCTCTTAATTCCTAATGACTATTAAATGTCAAATAAAGTCCTTTTGACGTACTATCTCTATTTGTATCAAATATCAGTTGTTTACGAAACAGGACGATTTGTTCCTAATATTTATTCATCTTATTGTAAAAAAAATGCTTAGTAATCTTCGAAAAACTCGAGATAGATTGAAGAATACAACTGATCCATCTCAAAGAAACGTTTCGTGTTTTAGTAAGACCGTACATAACAATATTTAAAGGTTGTACTGTTTTTTTTTTTTTTTTTTTTTTTTTAGATCCAATAATGTGTAATTTATATCTTTGCTATTGCAGAGGTCTGCCAATTCTTGATGGTTACTGTAAAGGTTATCCAGTCAGTTTCAGTAGTTTCAATATTTCAGTATTCAAAAACGTCGATAGTCGTTGACGCTCTGGTTCATGAAAGATCGATGTTATTAACCCTGATAGACCTCTGTTAAAACAAGACTTTCTCCGGCCTTGCGAATCTCTGAATTTCACAAAGTGACGCAATTCTCCACGAGAAATGAAAGCCCGTACATTCTACCCCTTCACTTGGCTTCCATAAACACACGCTTGTCAGAACAGAGCACCTCTTCTCCAAACGACAGAAAACATCAAACGGTTGCCCCAACCGCTTTTCACACACCTGGCACCGCCCACTTTCACATCGCACTCCTGCCCAAGGCCACTATTCCACTCGATTGCGACGAGCGTAAAACATTGAGAACAGAACCTAACACCGAAAAAATCACGCACGTGCACGTGAGTGCTAACAAAAAAAAATAATAATCCATTATCTTTAATTCGAATTTTTCGAGCTGTTGGACACGTCGCGTCCTGCCTTTGTATGTCGTCCGAGTTATCGAAGCGCGGGCATTGCCGGAAGGATAATGGGGATATAAATAGCGTGTTCATAGTCCAAAGTGGAGTAAGTGATGCGGGAATTCGGGAAAATGTGATAATGTGCGCAATGCGCACGCTGAGAAAAAAGGCCCTTGCATGGCACCGCCCACATCGGTAGATGCATTAACGCGTCGAGCAAGGTCACATGTTTCCGGTTGGTTTTCAATTACGTTGTGGTGGTTGTGATGGTAATTTCTCAAATTGTCAACAAAGTGTAATCCCTGAAGTCGAGGAAAAACACATTCGCAACATCGGAATGAATGCTCAAACTGAAAGTACGATGTTTTACGAAGGGAATTAGTAACTTGTTTACCATATTATCACGATTTAGCTTTGATTTGAGTTCGTGGACTAAATGATGAGTACGTGGCAGAATTGGGTAGCCGAGAGCGTGAAGGAGGATACGCCTTTGAAATTTGTACTCGAGTTTGGGATTCAAATCCCATTCCGGCTATGGATGGTCGTTTGAGTGTTGAGGCTTATTCCAACCACCATGTAGCACCCTATAACCCATTGCCTTTCCAATTCTCTCTCGGTCTGAACATATGTTCGTGAGTCACGAGCGTGACAGCCTAAACGTCCAGGAGAGTTAGCTTCGTAATGGACCTAAGGGTGGCTACGTGAACGCCACCTGGCGGCCAATATCCCGGCAGAGGTGGCTCAGGGCATAAACGCATGTCACTAAATTCTCTCTAACCGGAAGGCCCTAGGTTCCAGTCCCGACGGTGACAGGATTTTCAACTCTAGCTTGTCAGGTCGAATTCAGTCGCTGTCTGGAGGAGTATTCTAAAGGTCGGCTGCTCTGATCGGTAGTTTTCCGTGGTTTCTCCGATCAACACCAGGTGAATGCCGGAGCAGTACCCTAACAAACGGGCCACGGACCGCGCGCGATTTTTCCTTCATCTTCCTTGTCCTATCCTCACCCCTTACAAACACATTTACACTAACATGCACTACACTATCACATATTCCGGGAGACCGGTCGGAAGCTTAGAGCTTGTCCCGGCTAGGGCGGTGCCCCGCAGTTGCAGATACCAGGTTGTTGGGAAAAACGACGCTGGTCGACGGTAGGTCGGCGCCGGATCTCGCCATTCAGGGGGGGAAGTTCACCGCCACCTCCCGAGCAAAAAGACGCACTGTACTAACGGGTGTAATGACTATAGTGGTAGACGCGCCCGGAATCACTAACAATCAATCAATCAATCAATCAATCAATCAATCTGGCGGGCATCAAACCTCCCAACTCGAAATGAGGTGCAAACGCCGTCGCAGACTTACAAGCTACCTGCAGCAGTCTTACGGTGGCAGTGAGCTTACAAGTCGTTTTGAAGTAAAGGAGTGGAGTCTAGCCACAACGTTCTCAAGGATGTAAAAAGTGGCAATGGAATGATGTAATTGGTGACAGGAAGCGTCAGCTGATGATTAAGATGGTAAATGAGACGTTAAAGTAGCCGGAGATGATTAATACGGGGTTTCGGTTTGACAGTCGAAAATACATTTTATTCTTTCGTGAAATTAAGCTACATAATTTTATTCAATTAAGTGGACACCTTAAAATGTATATGGAAGAAACTTTGGGGAGTTCCATTACACATTTTACATTTTCTCAATTTACGAATCATTTATAAAGTATAGATTTATGATTTTCCAATAATTATTTGAAGTCTCCATCAAAAATTCGAAAAAGAACACACAGTGGCACATACAATATTTATTGAAATGTATCTTCATTCTGAATTTAAAGCAAATTCCAGATCTATCACCATATTGAAGAACGTTATATAAAAAGGCAAAATTTGTACTTAGAATTTATAAAGAGAACGGAAAATGAACTTACATTTACAATTCTGACAAGTACGATTTAATTGAATACTCACTTATACGAAAGTTAGAAGAATGAGTAATGTCGAATTTGCATTAATTACGTCGGTCAATAAATTTCAAATGTAATCAAATAGAAAATTTAATTTTATGTAATCTTGATTTCCTGGAAAACGTGGAATGAATCGTTCACTGATTATTTATTAAGTTCATGTTTACATTAATTGATTTTAATTACTTTATGATATATATTATTTTTAACACTGTCCGCAAATACATTTTGATCCATTGAAGATTACAAACGTGTGTATAAAAAATAACTCATACTGGAATATTTTTATACATTTCTCGAAATGATATATATTTCTTTCAGCTAATCTACTTTAAGTTCTTTGGAATGTAGGCAACTTTTTCTTACGTGTGTGAATATGAATACACGAAAGATACAATAATGTGTAATTGTTAAACAATATTGGTCGTGAAACAACAATGCTATAAATGTTGGATTATATTTCTAGAGTAATTGCATTAGTAAGTATTACACAACAAAACCCTCCCACTGTCCTCTGGTTAGCACTCAAGAGACACGTGGCAAACCGCTTGCGAGAGGCACGACCAGCTCGGAATCCCCCCAACAGGGCTTCCCACATGAGCGCCGTATCACGCTTGTAGGCATAGGGGAAAGTTTGCGCAATCCCCGAGTGCCTCACACGTGACTGCGGCCTGCGCAGCGCAGCCGCCCGATGACCCGCAGTTGCTCCGGGAACGCGCAAAGCGGATTACGAGCGCGCGAGGCGCGGTGCGGCGCGCGCGGGCAACTTCGCCCGCATCCAGAGGCTGTCTGTGGCGGGGGCGGGGTGTGTGTGATAGAGCGCGGGGACTGGGTGGGATGGAGAGGGGAGCGTCACGGGGGGGGGAAGGAGCAGGGGCGTGAACATGAGAGAAGGCAGTGGCGGGGCAGTGGCGGGGGCAGTGGCGGGGGCTAGGGAGGGGGGCGGGGGAGGAGGCCAGGGCCGTGGGGGTAGGTAGGGGTGGGGGTAGGTAGGGTGGGGTAGGTAGGGGTGGGGGTAAGTAGGGGTGGGGTAGGTAGGGTGGGGTAGGTAGGGGTGGGGTAGGTAGGGGTGGGGTAGGTAGGGGCGGGTGCAGGGGCGAGGGCGGGGGCGGAGGTAGGGGAGGGGGCAGGGGTGGGGGCGGGGGCGGGGGCCAGGTGGGGAAGGGAGCTGGGCCGGGGCTGTGTCTGAGGCACAGTCGGGAGCACGATGCGGGCGGGAAGAATCGCTCGCACCCAGAGGCTGTGTGGCTGGGGTGGGGGAGGGAACGGTGGCTGGGAAGGGGAGGGAGAAGGGGCGGGGCGGCGACAGGTGGGGCGGAGTGAACGAGAGAGCGGGACTTGTGGGGGGACTTATGGGACAGGTGGGGGCGAGCGGGGCGGGCGGAGCGGGGCGGAGCGGGGCGGAGCGGGGCGGAGCGGGGCGGAGCGGGGCGGAGCGGGGCGGAGCGGGGCGGAGCGGGGCGGAGCGGGGCGGAGCTGGGCGGAGCGGGGCGGAGCGGGGCGGAGCGGGGCGGAGCGGGGCGGAGCGGGGCGGAGCGGGGCGGAGCGGGGCGGAGCGGGGCGGAGCGGGGCGGAGCGGGGCGGAGCGCGGCGGAGCGGGGCGGAGCGGGGCGGAGCGGGGCGGAGCGGGGCGGAGCGGGGCGGAGCGGGGCGGAGCGGGGCGGAGCGGGGCGGAGCGGGGCGGAGCGGGGCGGAGCGGGGCGGTGCGGGGCGGAGCGGGGCGGAGCGGGGCGGAGCGGGGTGGAGCGGGGCGTGGCGGGGTGGCGGGGCCGTGCCGGAGCGTGGTGGGGCGAGGCGGACAGGGGTTTGGTTGGCAAGGTGGGGTAGGGCGGAAGAGGAGAGATTAACCCTGCGGGGCCGCCCTGGGAAGTGCTTGTCGGGTGAAGAGAGTTGGAGTGGAATGCAAAGGAGTGGGGGAGCGGAGCAGCGGAAAGGAAAGAATGGAACCAAAGGGGAAGTAGATCGCTCAGAGGGAGTGCTTGAGAAGATTGAGCTCGATGAGGAAAAATATGTCATGGATAATTTTGTAGCCACGTGAGATGAATATGAGCTAGAACCATATGCACGAAAGCTTAGAGTTCAAAAGAAGATATGAGACGGTTAATACACGTCTACCACTGACATTCGTATGTTGAAAGTAAAACAATCCAAGGAAAAAATGCGTGGTGTAGGAGGTGCAGCAGTACTGAAGAACTGGTTTAACGCTTAGCGCGCCCTGAGATGATTAAAAGATAACTAGAAAGAGGTAAATACAGGTGGGGAAGTTGAGTAGGACGATCGGTCAGAAGGTGATTATTAAATGTAGTACGTGTGAACAGTAAATGAATTCATGAGTCTATTGGATGTCAAAAGAATGAAACTTAAAAGAGAAGTGGAAAGGCTTATGAATTAGGGATCAGTATCAAGAAGGTAAGTGGACAGTAGAGTAAAAATAGTGTCAAGATTGTCTGAATGATATCTCGAGCACCAAATTTTTGTAGCGTAAAGATACCAGGCCAAAATTAGGGAAATCATAACCATGTACAAAATGGACTGAATATTGCTCCCCCAGGAGACATTTTTTGTACGAAAAATTACTTTTCATATAGCCGAAGAGAGAATCGAAGGGAATGGAGAGAGATATTTTTAAAGGTGGTTAACGCAAGGGGAAGTCATATGAATTTAAGTTAGTGATCAAAGAATTGGTAGGAGCGGCTATTTGTATATTTTGCCAAAGGACTAAGATCCGAAAGAAGAAACTGTAAAAGTAAAAATTAAACAAAGCATTATCAGACCTGACCGGGTCGCATCGAGTATTGTGATTGGAAGTCGAAGCAAGCATATTATTGTGAGAAATAGAGTTTATTTCATTTGTAACTTTCGGTTTCTGAATGTGATATCATGGCTTAGTTGGAGAACAATATGATAACATTTACGACAAAGTTCGAGATAACGATGAAGAGGGTGATTCGGCTACAATAGAGGCATGGAAACGTTGGGACAATTAAAAATTCTACCGATCTGGTGGCCGAGCTCGCCAAGGCAGGAGTGTCGTAGCGATCTGGGACCGAAGGAATGTGGATTCGAGCCCCGCCTCGGGCATGTTTGTGTCCATCCTTTCACCCCTTATCATCACCATATCATTTCATCTTCACAGTCACCATAATGTGAACTCCAATAGTGGTCACTAATGTTCTTGATGTTGATGCGACCTCAAAAAACTATTTAAAATTCTGGCAATCTCCTTCGCAGGTGACATATGGATTTCCTGTTATACA
>BLKR01006148.1:0-63738 GCA_011170035.1 Teleogryllus occipitalis
GGGGTGGGAGGGGGTTCGCAATCAGCTCCCCCCGCCACCTCCTATCTACTGGGGACATTTAATGATGTGAACACGGCCTTCCAAAGAACAGTTCCTCAGAATCTCATCTCCAAAATCATTTTCAAAACGGCCATAATTTTTTACTTGTCATCATCGACAACGATATCTTGTGATGAAATTCATGTTTAAGGGTACTTTTTATATATAACCTTGCCTCTTAAAAACTTTACTCTTTACCTACCCTGAACTATATAATGAGACAATAGGCATCACCTTGGCATCTACAAAATCATCTTAAAATTTATCTAAAGTTTGGTTCCTCGCCTGTGTTCTGATATTCCAGCGCGGAATTTCGTTTCAAGTGGTCCATTTTCGACCGCGCCAGTGGGGCGGGGGGCGGGAGGGGGTTTACAATCAGCTCTCCCCACCGTTTCCTATCTACTGGGGACATTTAATGATGTGGACACGGCCTTCTAAAGACCAGTTCCTCAGCATCTTCGTCACCAAAATCATTTTTAAAACGGCCTTACTTTTTTACTTGTCATCATCGACAACGATATCTTGTGATGAAATTCATGTTTAAGGGTACTTTTTATACACAACCTTGCCCCTTAAATACTTTACTCTACCTAGCCTGAACTATATAGTGAGACAATAGACTTCACCTTGGCATCTACAAAATCATCTTAAAATTCATCTAAAGTTTGGTTCCTCGCCTGTGTTCTGATATTCCAGCGCGGAATTTCGTTTCAAGTGGTCCATTTTCGACCGCGCCAGTGGGGCGGGGGGCGGGAGGGGGTTTACAATCAGCTCTCCCCACCGTTTCCTATCTACTGGGGACATTTAATGATGTGGACACGGCCTTCCAAAGACCAGTTCCTCAGCATCTTCATCACCAAAATCATTTTTAAAACGGCCTTACTTTTTTACTTGTCATCATCGACAACGATATCTTGTGATGAAATTCATGTTTAAGGGTACTTTTTATACACAACCTTGCCCCTTAAATACTTTACTCTACCTAGCCTGAACTATATAGTGAGACAATAGACTTCACCTTGGCATCTACAAAATCATCTTAAAATTCATCTAAAGTTTGGTTCCTCGCCTGTGTTCTGATATTCCAGCGCGGAATTTCGTTTCAAGTGGTCCATTTTCGACCGCGCCAGTGGGGCGGTGGGCGGGAGGGGGTCCACAATCAGCTCTCCCCACCGTTTCCTATCTACTGGGGACATTTAATGATGTGAACACGGCCTTCCAAAGGACCTGTTCCTCAGCATCTTCATATTCAAAAACATCTTCAAAATGAGCTTACTTTTTCACTTGTCTCAATCGTCTTGTGATGAAATACATGTTTAAGGGTCCTTTTTATACATAAACTTGCCTCTTAAAAAACCTACTCTGAACTACATAGTGAGATAATAGGCTCCGCATCTCCAAAGTGACCTTCAAATGGATGTAGCTTTTGGTTCCTCGTCTGTATCGTGATACTTCGAAGCGGACTTTCGTTTCGCGTGGCTCATTTTGGGCGGCCGCGCCAGCGAGGCGGGGGTGGGTGGGTGGGAGGGAGGGGGTTCTCGATCGGCTCTCCCCGCCGCCTCCTATCTCCCGTGGGCCTTATCTCAACTGACGCGAGCCGATAAGGGCCATGGAGCCCAGCGGCCGGCGAGGCGGTTCCGCCAGCCTAGCTCCCCAGTTGTCAGTCGCGGGCTCGCCATGAACTATAGCCCCCACTTCGATCACCAGGGCCCTCCTCCGGACGACCCTCATCACCACCACCAACACCAACACCAACACCAGCACCAGCACCACCACCTCGACCATCACCACCATCACCAGCAGCAGCAGCATCACCACATGGCGCCTCCGCCGGAGCATCACCAGATGCAGCCGCCGCTGTCGCATCATCCGCAGCATCACCATGGTGGTGCGGGTGGGCTGTCGCCGTGGCATCATTCGCTGTTGGTGGCGCCCGCTACGGACTATCTGGCCCACGAGGAGGATTACAGGTAGGGACCGGTGCTGGTGATGGATTGCGTTTTTTTTTTTTTTTTTTTTGGTTAATCAAGGTGTGGAAAGGACTGCGTTTAGAATGTCCTGATGGTGCATGACATTCTTTATTCGATCTTATACATTCCTTATAATTAGGTTTGTAAAGAGAGGTACTGGTAGGATTAAAAGTTTCTGTTTCTAGATTCACAAATTCTGAAAACCTACTGTTATAAGGGTACTATGGTTTTAACGGAAAATCTACGGCATTGACTGGCTATTGCGCGCATGAGTAGTACACGCAAATTCGTGGAAGTTGGAGAAACTGTCGTTTTACTACCCTTCTTTTGTTTGTTGTTCCGCTTAGGTTTACTTTTTTTCTTTTTCGTGATTAATTAAGACATGAAATGTAGGTTTTGGTGGTTACGAAAGGTATTTTTTCTCACTGTTTTCACATCTCGTCATTATTACTTCAGAGTGTTGGAATTCAATTTTTTTCTTCTCTATTCTTTTATACGAAATACCTTTTTCACTGAAGTACGCGCTTGAAATGCTGGTGGGTATCAAGCGTGGCACCTAACAGTTCTGGTGACTTCCTCTGCTGTTCAACGTTCATGAACAAGGCTAAAAGTGGAGGTAGAGGTTGGCGATGGATCTAATTCCTAAATAAGCTACAATGTGAGTAAGAGTAGTGTAAAATACTGTATTTAGAAGAAAATCGATCTGACACTGGTAATAGGTCACTTTTCGTAAAAGTTTTTTTGTTGATTTTTTGATTTACAAAGACAGTCACAAGTGGGATTCAAAATAAAAAATGAGACAGTTTTTGAGGATTTTTTATTTTATTATTATGATTAACCATGAAGCGGTATACATGTAGAATAGAACAATCCTATATGTTGACTTGCCTAGTGCTGTGTTTTGGTGTTGATTTTCCTCGACTCTACTAGTATTTAGTGTTAGATTTGGTCTAAAATTTGAAGTGAAAAATTCCTAACTAAAATATGTTTTTCAAAAATTTCTGAGGCAAAAATATGAATTTTAAAACAATAAATGGTTAATGCATGGATTTTAATACGTAATGTATGTGTCGATATTACTCAAAAGCAGCTTAGAAGCTTTTAAGTAAGCAGCATAGTACCAAAAACCACGCAATAATTTAAAATTCGTCACTTCAACCTATAGCACTTTGATAGGAAGTAGTTCGACTTTTCTAATTTCTTACCCATTTGGTGACCTGAATACCTCTTTATGTGAAAGGGACTTCAAGTAGAAATGAGAGAATTAATGTTCCAAATCGATACTGGGTCATTTATATTTAACCCTAGGTTACATAGACGTCGTCTGTTAGACGACGCAACTAGAGCCGAAAGCTTCCCCCACCCCTTTCCCCTCACTCCCCGTTTCCGAAGCTCTATGTATCTTCATTGTGTGAATAGTCAGTGAAATACACGTAACCTTTTGCGCGTGCTTATTTCCGGTATGCGCCATTTCTGGTACGCGTCATCCAGTAGACTACACCTTTGTAATTACGTCAGTTTTATTGGTGCTATATTGCCTAATATTGTGAATAAGCGGCGGCGATGGTGTAACGGTTAGCGTATCGGACTGTTATACCCAAGTTTGGGGGTTCGAACCCGATCGAAGCCGTGGATTTTTAAGGGCGAAAAAGTCCTTCGTACGCCTTCCTTCGGAGGGGAAGTAAAGCCGGCTGTCCCATGTTAGTAGATTTACTGCATGTAAAAGATCGTCAAGCCGAAATAACGCCTCTGAGCTAAATTCAAATCGCCTGATTCGTCGCCAAAGTAATACCTTCTTTCTCCCATGGTTGGTGAAAGGAGCGTAGCGGAATTTGCGTGGTCAGGCGGAAGAGCAGGCCTCATGGCCTCAGTCTCGCCACGTAAAATAAGGCACATTCAATTCAATTCAATAATGGATACGAAAACGAATGAGTTTTCTTAAAGCATTTAAGTGTCGTTCTGTACATTTAGCAATCAAAATAGGACGACGGCGATCATAACAAAGGTCGCTTGACGAGGTACTACTGCGGACGCGTCTGAAAAGCCATGTGTGGACAGCACCATACAAGGTCTGCTGTAAGAGTCAAGTCATTTAGGTGTATCTATAAAACCCTTTAAACAATATTTTGTCATTCCATATCATACATGTTCAATCCATTAAATCTAGTGTTTCATTGCAAAAATGAGGTTTTCTTTATTTTTACCCAAAGAAGTCTGTTAGACTACGCCTTTGTAATAACGATTGGTACAGGTAACCTTTGTAATCTAGGCTTAACTTGGATTTTCAAAAAATAACGTATTATTTTGCGCGTGCAGACATCTAGAAGTAAAATTATTGACGGGGATGATGAAACCTGATTAATTTTTATTTGATATTCTGATTATTTTTTATATTATTTTATTATTTTGTTACTGGGAATATAAACGGGTAGGATCCAAAAGCGGTGCTATTGAGTATTCTACTGTTCTCTTCTTTTTGTGACTATTTCAAGGCTGAAAGGTTTACAGGTTTGAAGGTTACAAGGTTTAAAGGAAAGATTTACAGGTAGGATTTCAGGATATTGATGGATTATTGTTTACAGGATTCTTCATTATCTCGCACACGCAGTGAATTAGTGACAGATAAATCATCTGTTATTTAGGATGAAGAATAATATTTGTTGGTTTCTCTTGAAATTACCTCGTTTTCGGATAGTCGGAATAATCAGATTTTTGTTGTTTTTCTGATATCCGGAGTAGTCTGCCTTATGCCTTTTCAACCTGATTAGTGAATGTCTTTGCAAACATTGAGAAAACAAAATACAGTTAAAATGTAGAATATACATTACCATTCTCAAATGAAATCGAAATTTTGTTTCTCCTTTCCAAATTGCCTTAAAAATACTTCGTAGACAATTGAAACATACAAAACAAATGTTCAGAATTGAGTAGTTGTAAAAAGGGATACAGGACAAACGATAACTAGTAAGTCCCGCAGTAATGGAAGTACATAAAATTGAATTAATTATTCATTCAAAGCTTTCAAGCTTTAAAGAATCAAATGAATGGGAATTGTCATGAATATTTCTTATCTGAGCATTTAAATCTCGGAGATAAATCACTATAAACCGCTTATGTTGGAGATGGTACTTATAAAAATCTTCTACAGGATTAAAGTCAATTGTTTGTATCTACTAACATAAAAATAAATCTTCTTGGAAGCTAGTGAATTCTCATTCAACGGAAATGAAAATTTGAACGGCATCCAGTAATTGAAAGAAGGAAATGAAAATGGTATCTGAATAGAAGTATGAAACACGTTGTTGCAGTTCTTTGCATAAAAAGAAAAACAATTTGATAAAACAATACTCTAGTGTTTTGTTGATCAAAATAAGTATGGGGAACCTTGTGATTGGAAAATTGTATTGAGAACAATGTTTTTCCTTCGTCTAAGATGTGGAATGTAGGAACAGTTAAACATTTTTATTGCATATCTCAATGTGTCTTTGTGAAATATTGTTGCTTTACAATTAATTGTGCCTATTCTAATGTTTATCTTCATAAAGTCAATTTGTCATTGCCTAAAAACCCATTTTTTTCTCTAAAAATTATACCTCAGTTGAAAAAGAATTTTTTCATACAATATTTCAAGTCCATTCGTAGGTAATTTTTATTCATTAAGCAGTGATACGTTTAGAGATTTGCTTACTTTTCTTAATTTTCAATCACTTTTCTGTTTTTCAATTTCCTTGGCTTCTCCAGCGTTGCGGTATGCCTGTTACGGTATTGGGGTGAACTGCAGTTTGCAAGACACTTGCAAACTTCGGTCCGCTGTACGAATGGAACAAGTATGGGAATAAGTTATTCATTTGCACAATTTACTGTCCAATCGTATCTTTTCAGATGTCCCTTATTTCATTGTAAAAATAAACAATTTCATGGATTTTTTAGATGTATTAAAGGTGGTGTTTAATTTGTGTTTTGGGTTTCATCTCATTACGTCAATGCGGTTGGTTGTAACAGTTCTACATAATGTATTACATTTAGTACAGTAAGGGTCTGTAGTAGATTTTAGCATAGAGTAGGTTGGGTGTTTATTCCATTGGGTGTTGCTAGGGCTCAGGTGAGGAAGTTTTACGATCTTCCCGGAGAATCGTCAACAAATCCCATTCATCATCATCATCATCATCATCATCATCATTCTTCCTCGTTCACGTGACTGGTAGTTGGCTCAGGTCAAACAACAGTTTTGCAAGTGAGTGATTTGAATGCACTACTTTCTTCGGTTGCAGCGTCTTCGTTTTGATTTTTATTGAAGCGACGGCCGCGTTCGTAATCCCGAATTCTCGTACGTTGAGCACCCAGCAAATCGGAGGCGGACTGTAAATGTTTCAAGTGGCAGATCGCTGAAGAGGCAACGCTCTTTGAAAAGGCGATTCGCTTAAAGGAAAAAAGACGTTCGCCAGGCGAAGCGCCTTGCTCACCCGCTGTGATTTCTCAAACAGGTGCTCGTTATCAAACATCTCCTTAGATTACGTCTGTCCTACGATAAGGCGCACCCGTCGGCGGTTGATACGCGGTCCGTTATCTGCCGTATTTTTGCCGTCAAACGGCGAAACGACCATCTTTCCAAGGAGACCGGTGAAACATCGACGCATTATTGTGATCCGCCCGCTCCCGCCTCAAGCTTACGTCACAAGGCGAAGAACGATTTGAAGGGGGCAGTGGAATATTGGTCTAAGTTACATTTAAAGAAAACACACAAAAATTATGTTACATTTAATACATTTCATCCAAATTCAATTTATTTTAATACAAATCACGTTACATTTAATTAACTTACGTAGTGCGGCAAGAAAGAATTGTGAATATAAAAAAATATCTTTGTTCTTAACCTTATAGAGGAAAACTGGTCAAACTAACAAAGAAACTACAAAGATAGTCTACCTTCTTTGGTACCGAATGGAGTCAATAACTAATTTTTCACTTTTGGGGGCTTAGAAAATTATTGCTCTGCATTCCTAGTACAGCTTAATCCATGCTCGCTTTAACTCATGATGTAGAGAGGGAGTTAGAGTTATGGAAATCGGAGAATATGAGCTAATTTTCAAATATTATCCACGTCTCTGTTTGCCATTAATAATTCTTCGAAGACTCTTCATATTTTCCACATGAATTATGACATGGTTTAAATCCCTCCAGACTCATTGCTTTTAGGTTTCTGATTTAGATGCTCTGTGCAAGGTAATTTAGGCAGTTATTCAGTGTCTGGTCGATGTTTAACACTATAACGATAGAAGCTGTCATTTTGACTGTCACATTTTGACCAACGCGTCGCCGGTTGATATGCGGTCCCTTATCTGCCGTATTTTTGCCGTCAAATGGCGTAACGAGTCTTTTTCCAAGGAGATGGTTGAAACATCGGCGCATTATTTTCTTCCACGCGAGGCTGCGTCACGTTTACGTCACGAGGCGAAGAACAATTTCCAGTACAGCGCCATCTTTGATCGCTTTCGCTTGCGGTGTAGGGAGACAATTGGAGTTATGACAACCGAGAATAAGAGCTGTCTTGAGGCGTCTCTATTTCCCAATATTAATTCTTCCATGACCCTTTTTAGGAACGAAATACAACATGGTTTAAACCTGTCCAATCTCATTGTTTATAGATTACTAATTTAGATGCTCCCTGCAAGGTAGTTTAGATAGCTCCTCTTGCTGATGAATAACACTAGAGGCCTCTTTCGTTTTGGGCGGTCTCCGTTTTTGTTGCTGGGACAGAAATACCGGCGTTCTAATCTTAACCCTACTGCCTTTGGTTGCGTACGATCGAAAAACACAAGAAAGTCAATTTCTCATGAAAGTAGAGATAGATCAGGACAAACTTATTTGGTATCATTTCTTTACATTTACATAATCAAATCAACAATTTTATTTTAACGTCTCACGTACACTAAATTATAGACTGTCCTCAAGTTACAACGACGCATTCTAATGATTACCATTCACTAAGGCCTTCACCTCTTCATCCCAGGTTATATAGGGCCGTATTTATAAACCTATGCCAGGGGCCTGCCAGGCGTAACAGGCTGCCAGCGTTCGGTTTTGCGATTTATGAACGGCCCCCGGCCAATTCCAGTCGCCCCTTGAGCTTCTAGCAAGCCCCCAGATGGCACGCCCCTAAGAGCTCTGCTAACAGAGCTTCATAAATACGACTCATAGTTCCAGTTGTAATCATAATAATTTCTGGGTCATATGTTGGGTCTTCCCAGCAGATGTTTCTCGATTACGATTATTTTGTGTTTCCGGGCGCGTCAAAGACAGTGATCGTTAATCCCGTAAGTCTAGTGCGTGTATTTTTCACTGGATGTGGTGTGGTTCTTCCCAACTTATGGTGAGTTTTGGCGCCGACCTAACGTCAACTAGCGGGGTTTTCCCCTACCAGGACTTTCCCACAAGCGGGGCACCGCCCTAGCCGGAACATGCTCTAAGCTCCCGAATATGCGGTAGTGTAGTGCATGTTAGTGTAAGGGTGTGTAAGGGGAGAGGATAGGACAAGGAAGAGGAAGGAAAGATCGCGCGCGGTCCGTAGCCCGTTTGTTTGGGTACTGCTCCGGCATTCGCCTGGTGTTGATCGGAGAAACCACGGAAAACTACCGGTCAGAGCAGCCTGGTGCCAGAAGTCTCCTCCGGGGAGAGGTTGAATTTGATCCAGCAGGTAACGAAACTCGGACGTTGGGACTCGAATCCTAGGACCTCATGATCAGCGACGCTGAAGAAACAACTATGATGATCCCCCTAGCCATCGCAGTTGGTTCTATGGTAAATGTGGTGTTATGAGTAGCCAAACACACCATCACAAGGTGAAAATCCCCATTCCTCGAACGAGATTCGAACCCACAGCTTTCTGCACTACGTACTCGCAAGATGCATCAAAACCTCTCAGATTCTCTAGTAGGTTTGGTGTAATCTTTAAGCTCACAATGCCGCGAGTGGAGATATCAGCTGCACGGATTAATCCGATAGGCCCTTCCGCCAGATAGTGTTGAAATTTTACCACAGTCCAACTGAAATCCAAGGACCACTGGATCTGCGTATCTGCAGAGGCAAAGACAATGGGTGATATGAATAAAAGTGAGTAGGTACGTACTCCAGAGCAATTGCTCACGAGTACACGTAGGAACAACCACTTTTCATAAGTAATTGCTTCCTTTCAAACGGATAAAAAGTTTCGTAAAAATTGCAGCATCTCTCAGTAATTGCTCACTAACTGATCTGTTGCGATTGATAGATTTTCGTTTGTTTTGTTTGTCCACGTTACTGCGCGTCTCGTGCGTGTTCCTGATAGTGTCGACCGTTTTAGGTTAAATGGTGCAGTTGCCGAGCATTGGTGGCAAAATCGTAGGAAATCTTCCGTCATTCATTCACTCACTATCTAAAACCTCACAACCAGCTTCCAACAGAAATTTGCTTCTATCCATTCAAAACGACGTGAGTCACCTACTGAGGTTGCTCCGAAAATTATTACGAAAGTAAATACTTCGCACTTGAAGAAAAGTCTCGGTTTTATTCATACAAAAAGTAAGCAATTGCTCCTCGACCGAGCAGTTATTCATCAATGGAGAAGATAAGATTTTATTCATTTTGTTTGAAGGAATTGCTTTGAAAACTAGAGAATAAAGTTATAGCTAATTTGTATTCATATCACCGAATTGCCTCGTAGCCACCGCAGTCTGCTGGTGACGTTCTGGTGGAAAATGTGCGTTGTGAGAAACCAATCACGCGTCAACAACACGGTAAAAATCCCCCTGCCTCATCCGGGGTTCGTACCAGCAGCATTAAACTTTACGTACTCGGACGCAGCCCCCAACGCCTACCACTCAGATGCCGGCAGGTTCTCAAGATAAGACTTATTCATTTTGTTTGAAGGAATTGCTTTGAAAACTAGAGAATAAAGTTATAGCTAATTTGTATTCATATCACCGAATTGTCTCGTAGCCATCGCAGTCTGCTGGTGACGTTCTGGTGGAAAATGTGCGTTGTGAGAAGCCAATCACGCGTCAACAACACGGTAAAAATCCCCCTGCCTCATCCGGGGTTCGTACCAGCAGCATTAATCTTTACGTACTCGGACGCAGCCCCCAACGCCTACCACTCAGATGCCGGCAGGTTCTCAAGTATGAGCGATATAATCTATCAATGATGCCTTATTTTCCATAGCGAGGCTCAGGCCATGAGGTCTGCTCTTCCGACTGACCACGCAAACTCCGCTACGCTCCTTTCACCGTCTGGCAGAGGAAGGTGGTGTTACTCGGTCGAAACAGGAAGATGATTTGAATCTTACTCAGGGGCTTCATTCAGGCTTGAGGGTATTTCACATGCTGTAAATCTACAACATGGTGGCAAAACCGGGGGGGGGGTTACTTCCCTGGAGTTTACTTCTCCTCCGAAGGAAGAAATACGAAGTATTTTTTCGTTCTTAAAAATCCACAGCTTGGCCGGGTTTACTTCCCCTCCGGAGGAAGAAATACGAAGTATTTTTTCGTTCTTAAAAATCCACAGCTTCGATCGGGTCTGAGCCCGCAAACTTGGGTATAACAGTTCGATCACCGTTACACCACTGAAGCTATACAATTCACACACTCGTAATTCACAAACTGGCAATGCCGCCAATGGGGACGTTGGCTGCATGTATCAGCCCGGTAGGTCCTTGAGCAAAATTCCAACACCGTCATTACTCGATCCCTACCACCTTCCGATCTGCAATTCTGCAGAGACAATGTTGTATCTAAGCCATCGCAGACCATTAATAACGTTCGGATTGGAAATATGCAGTTACGAGAAGCCAACCATCCTTACACTCTTCAGGCAGATAGTGTCGACATTCCCATGCCTCATTGGATTCGAACCCACAGCTTTCAAGAACTCTCAAAGACCGTCAAGTACTGGCACGATGCACACACATATATCCCACATGTCGACAGGTTCTCAAGAAGGTGCGATACACATCACAAACACAACGCCGCGAGTTGGGCCGTTGGCAGCAGGAATTAGCCCGGCAGACCCCTGAGACAGGTAGTGTCAAAATCCCACGTCCATGGGGACTAACTATCTCCCGATGAACGCATCTGCACAGGTAATGACATCTCCGTCGACCCATTGCAGCCTTCTGATGGGAAATGTGCCGCTATGAGAAGCCAATCGCGCCTTCACAATACGGTGAAAAATTCCATGAGAAGTCAATCGCACGGATTTCTAATCCACAGCTTTAACCCTCATGTATTAACAAGTATAACGCTTCACCTCCACCCACACACACACACACACATACATGCGAGCAGGTTCTCAAGTAGGTGCGATGCACATCACAAACACACACGCACACACACACACACACACAACGCCTGCTGCGAGTGGGGCCGTCGGCTGCAGGAATTAGCCGTGCTCTTCAAGTGCGTGCTTACAGCTTTATCTGGAGCTCACTAAGCAGCCACCAGCGCCCCCGCCCCCGCAGCCAGCGCTGCACCGCGGTGATTGATGGCAGCGCAGATACCTACCCACTCACGTCACGGGCATACACTTTTACAACTCCGCGCCGGGGATTAGAAGCTAGGGCCCGTGAGTGGCTTACATCATCGCCATCTCCTGGAGGAAAGCTCTTAGAAACTAGGATAAAATATCTTGTATTTTATTATGTGTTCCTAATGGAATATATCAACGGAACTTTATATTACTATGTATCCGAGGAATAATTTATCACATTCAATTAATTAGATGCTAAGATTTGTGTGGTGTTTGCTCATTGCCCATCTTTCAGAGGAAAGCTTTTAGAAACTAGAATATAATATCTTGAATTTAAATGTGTTTCTAATAAAATATCAAAGGAACTTTATATTATTATGTATCCCGGGAATAATTTATCACATTGAATTAATTAGATGCTATTATTTGTGAGGGATTTTCTCATCGCCCATCACTGGGAGGAAAGCTTTTAGAAACTAGGATAAAATATCTTGAATTTAAATAAGTGTTCAAAATAAAATATATCAAAGGAATTTTATATTCTTATGTATCCAGGGAATAATTTATCACGTTCAATTAATTAGATGCTAGGATTTGTGTGGGGTTTGGCTCATTGCCCATCACACGGAGGAAAGCTTTTAGAAATTAGGATAAAATATCTGGAATTCAATTATGTCTTCCTAATAGAAGAACTTTATATTATTATGTATCCCGGGAATAATTACATTGAATTAATTAGATGCTAGAATTTGTGAGGGACTTGCTCATCGCCCATCTCCCGGAGGAAAAATTTTAGAAATTATAAAACAATTTGAATTTAATTATGTATTCCTAATACAAAATATCAAAGAAATTATACATTGTTATTTCATTCATTTGTTGAATTTCTCAATAAGTAAACGTATCTACTTGAGGTTTTGTTCACGTTTATTGCCATACCATCATCGGACATCTACTGCTTTGTGAATATTTTATTTTTCGAGTTTTTCCTTCCACAGTATTAAGAATGCTGATCTTGAGGTCCATGTTGTGACATCTCCCCAGCCGCAGCTGCACCGATTCTTCTTTTACAACTCTTTGCAATGAATTCAACGCTAAGAAGTCGTGAACCCTTTAAGTAATCTATCGAAACTCAAAAGAATGTTTTTTCTACAATAGAAAATCTTACATTTCATTCAATTATTCGAAATATACAAGAAATTAAAAATACTTTTCTTTATCAGAAAGAATTGTAATGGAAGATATTAACTACACTCCAGAATTATAGTTGTTTCTATTTTAAAGAGCCTGCAGAAATATTTATATACTGTAGACAAACTCATTCAATTTAGCCGTTCAGAAGGTTCAAAATGAAATAAATTCTAAATCATTTTTATCACAAAATATATTACATGCAATGAAAGAAACTCCAAGCTCTTATTGTTACATCACTCTAATCACTCTATTATATACTTTGCCATGAGAAGAACAGTTTACTTTCTACTTATGCATTCGAAATAGGAAACTTGAAGTAAAATGCTACATAATTATAGTTTTATAGAAATGTTATATTACAGTCATTAATGAACTGTTCAATGAAATGTTTAATTAAAACAGTTGTGATGCTGAATGATCATCTTTATCGGTTTACAAGGCTGGATTATGATTAGAGGATTGATTTATTGACAATCTATTATCGTTCTTTTAATTCAATTCTGAACGCTTTCCGGTGACATATTTCCGTAGTGATGGGCAACTCCTCCCTGCAAACATGACAAGCATAAGCGTACGTCGGGGAGTGTTCCGCGGAGTAGGGCTTGGAAGGTTGATTGATTCATTGATTGAATGATTTATTGATTGATTCATTGATTAATGTTTTCGGGTACATCAACTGGTACGGTCATTAGTCCCTTTCTTGTTGTAAACGTTTTATCGCGGGAAGTGGCGGTGTTCCTTATATTTGAATAATGAGATCCCGCGCCAACCTAAACGTCCTCTGGCTGGGAATTTCTCCCTTCAGGAATCTAACCTCTGACCTGCCTTGGGCCCTGCACTAGAAGCCCTTCTACCTCCCGGATGGATGATCACCTCCATCTTCCGAGAAAAACAAACACGCCTTCTCTACCTCCCCGAACAACCATTTTTTTCTCGGAACGAACACAAAAAAAACATGTATGCAAATTATACCCCTTTTAAACCGATCACCTACCCGACCACCGGCCAGCCCCTTCATAGCAATTTTCTTAGTTTCCCTCTTTTAAGAGACCATTATGAGAAAATTGTAAGAACTGAGAACACCACACCAGTAGCGATGGTACAGAATAGCAAACACTTTCTCATACCAGTTAGTTTTCTAGTCTCTCCAGACTGTTCTATCGTCTCGATTTTGTCCCACCCTTTTCTCAGCTGCCATCTACTGGCGTTTTAAATCAATTTGTTCATATTTTCTCATTTTTTCATACCCCAATCATACAACTTAAATAAGACTTTAATAATATCATAGAATGGTAGGAAATGGTGCGGCGTTAACGACATTTGCATCATGTAAATGAATTTCAATCATTATTATTACATTATTTATTATTATTACTTGTAGCACTGAAGATGGCAGCAGCGGCCGAAAAAGTTTTATGCGAAAATAAATACATACGACGAAACAACGCCTCAAATCTATTTACAATATCATAGAATGGTAAAATTTGCTCATATATGCACATTTTCATTGCAAAATTTGAGCCGTTTCTAAGAAAATGTTTGAACGTTTCGTGTGTGTAATCGTATACAGTATATTTAGCACTCCCCTACCCAAAGTTAAAAGAAAAAAATTGGAGCCGATTTTGAGATATTCTTGTTGATTTTGTTTAATATTGTCGCCGTTATTTCACTCAAAATTGTGTAAATGCCACTATTAGAACTACTCCTACCAAAAGCTTAAAGAAAATATTTGGAGATGATTTTGAGAAAATTTAAAAAAAAGATTCAAAAACCTGTGCATGACGTTAACTAAGGAAATAGTTGTTAACATCAAGCTCTCGGGTATACTCTCGTCATACGTGGTAGTGTAAGCGCTTGTATGTGAGCGTAAAGTATGAGGATAGGACAAGGAAGAGGAAGGAAAAATCGCGCGCGGTCCGTGGCCCGTTTGTTAGGGTACTGCTCCGACATTCGTCTGGTGTTGATCGGATTGATTGATTCATCGATTTTTTCGTGTTTCCGGGCGCGTCAACTACTTTGCTCATTATTCCCGTTAGTGTAGTGCATGTTTTGCTGTTTTTTTCTCGGGAGATGGCGGTGATCTTCCCCCGTTGGATGGCGAGATCCGGCGCCGACCTACCGTCGGCTAGTGGGGTTTCCCCCTAACCAGGACTCTCCCACCAGCGGGGCACTGCCCCAGCCGGGACAAGCTCTAAGCTGCCGACCGGTCTCCCGGAATATGTGATAGTGTAGTGCATGTTAGTGTAAGTGTGTGTGTAAGGGGAGAGGATAGGACAAGGAAGAGGAAGGAAAGATCGCGCGCGGTCTTGGCCCGTTTGTTAGGTTACTGCTCCGACATTCGCCTGGTGTTGATCGGAGAAACCACGAAAAACTACCGATTAGAGCAGCCGTCTGCTATAATTCTCCTTAGACAGCGACTGATTTCGACCTAGCAGAGAAGGTAGTGTCGAAAGTCCGCTGCGATAGGGTCTGGACCCCTAGCACCTCCCGAACACATTCGCTGCCGAGTCAACGGCAATACTGGCTCTGAACTAAGCTCAGCCGGTCCGGGAGGGGAGGTGGTTGAGGTGAGGCAGTCAGTTGGGCGGGGGGCGGCCACGTGTGTATGCGTGTGTGGGTGGGTTGGTGTGTTTGGGCGGGTGTCTGCGAAGCCCCCGGCGTCGCCGTAGCCCGTACGGGTGGTGGCTCATCTAAACGGCCCGTTACCCTTTGTTTGTTAGGATTCTGCTTCGACTATCTAGCTAGTGTAAAAAATCCGCCGCCTTCAGATCTCTAACCCTAGCATCTTCCAAACACAGTCGCTGCCGTGTTAGCGCAGCTAGGTCGAATTCAGTCGCTGTCTGGAGGAGAATTCTAGCGGTCAGCTGCTCTGATAGTTTTACCTGGTTTCTCCGATCAACGCCAGGCGGATGACGAACCAGTACCCTAACAAACGGGCCACGGATCGCGCGCGATCTTTCCTTCCTCTTCCTTGCCCTATCCTCTCCCCTTACACACACATTTACACTAACATGCACTACACTACCACATATTCCGGGAGACCGATTGGGACCTTGGAGCTTGTCCAGGCTGGGGCGGTGCACCGCTGGTGGGAGAGTCCTGGTTAGGGGTGAACCCCACTAGCCGACAGTAGGTCAGCGCCGGATCTCGCCATCCAGCGACGGATGATCACCGTCATCTTCCGAGAAAAACAAAGACGCACTACACTCACGGGACTAATGACCAAAGCAGTTGACGCGCCCGTAAACACGAAAAAATCAATCAATAAAAAACGAGGCGGGCGAGGTAGACGGGACAAGGGAGTCAATTTGGCTAGCGAGCGCGGATGCATGTGTGTCTGTGTGTGTGTTTGTGTGTGTGTGTTTGTGTGTGTGTGTGTTTGTGTGTGGGTGTGTGTTTGTGTGTGTGTGTTTGTGTGTGTGTTTGTGTGTGGGTGTGTGGGTGTGTGTGGGTGTGGGTGTGTGTGTGTGTGTGTGTGGGTGTGTGTGTCTGTCCGTGTGTCTGTGTCTGTCTGTGTGTGTGTTTGTCTGTGTGTGTCTGTCTGTGTGTGTCTGTGTGTGTGTCTGTGTGTGTCTGTGTGTGTGTCTGTGTGTGTGTCTGTGTGTGTGTCTGTGTGTGTGTCTGTGTGTGTGTGTGTGTCTGTGTGTGTGTCTGTGTGTGTGTCTGTGTGTGTGTGCGTGTGTGTGTCTGTGTGTGTGTGCGTGTGTGCGTGTGTGTGCGTGTGTGCGTGCGTGTGCGTGCGTGTGTGTGCGTGCGTGTGCGTGCGTGTGCGTGCGTGTGTGTGTGTGTGTGCGTGCGCGTGTGTGTGCATGTGCATGTGTGTGTGTATGCGTGTGCGTGTGCGTATGTGTGTGTGTGTGAGGGCGGGTGCCGGCGTAGCACCCGGCGTCGCCGTCTGCGTGGTGGCTCCTCAGCTGTGCGGAGGGCGTGGCGGGCGGGCGGGCGGGCGCAGCTGGCACCAGGCAGGTGGTGGCGCCTCCTATCTGCGCGCCCCGCTATCGCCCGCGGGCGGAGGACACGTGCCCATCCATTATCGCCCTCGCACCGTCGCCCTCGCCCCGCCGTGGGTCTGCGCGGGTTACGGACCGCGAATCACAGCACAGTGGCAGATGAGCACTTTAGAACTCAGGGGCTTGCGACCTACCCGCAGTCCAAGAAGCAAAATCTTTTTTTATAAGGTCGCATCAACATCTAGGTCATTAGCGACCACTATTGGAGTTAACGTTAAGGTAACTGCGAAGAGGAAAAGTAATGATGATGTTAAGGGGTGAAAGGACGAACACAATGCCCAAGGCGGAACAACGGACCCGCGACCCTTTGGTCCGAGATAACTACGACACTACTGCCTTAGCGATCTCGGCCACCGGATGGGCAAGCAAAATCTTTATTAGAGATGCGTTGTGAAAACTGGTGGTGCTAAAACAGCACGTACTACTTTCTCGCCAAATTTTCACGCACGATTACGCGAACAGTATTCAATTATTCGAAAAATTGTACATGTCCTTATATCAAAATATATCTTTAAGGAATAGATTTCATTAAGGGCATAGATTCTATGTTTAATTTTTTTGTTGTAAGAACACTCCGAACAAAATTTTGAACTTTTGCAATTCTCGAAAAATGAGTGAATAATTAACATGATTGTTATATCTGTGTAAAATTTCAGAGGATTTTTCATATATATATATATATATATATATATATATATATATATATATATATATATATATATATATATATATATATATATTTATATATATATAGTGAGAGAGAGAGAGAGAGAGAGAGAGAGAGAGAGAGAGAGAAAGAGAGAGAGAGTTAAATTTAATAAATATTGAATTTTAAGTATATTAAAATTTCATAGAATTATTATAAATCCACCAGAGATGGGGAAAAATTGCCCCCAATACTAGTTTTCGATTTGTATAAATTTAATGTTTTACTATTCAATTTTTTGTGGTTTGACTAATTTTTGACCTTCAGTCTAATTTTTCTGATGATTATTTATTTCTTTAATAATTTAATCAATATTTTCATGTATCATAAAAAAATTATTTCACCGGTTGCAGAGGGCTCCAATGAGTATCGTCTGAACGCATGTGAGTTTTGTGGGTTCGAATCCTGCCTAGGCATTGATGTTTGCCTCTTGTCTTTCTTGTGTGTTGTGGCAACGTGATCTCACTAAGAGATCTCACGATCTGCTAATCCTAGATCAGAGGATCTCGCAGGGGGGTTCGTGTCTATTGCGTAGTTCCAAGTTCAGTTACTTGGCGAGGACATGGAAACTGGCTCAGGACTGAATGAATGAAAGTATGTGAGTGATAAAATAATGAGTGTGTGTAAATTTGAGTGAGAGTAAGAGTGAATGAGTGAGTGCGAGTGAATGTGTTTAAGTGTAAATGTGAGAGTGAACATGAGTGAGTGTGAGATTACAAGTGAGTGAATGGGAATGAGGGAGAATGAGTGGGACTGAGTGAGAGTGTGAACGTGAGAGAAAGTGAGTGAGAGTAAATGACAAGGAGTGAGAGTGTCGGTGTAGTGTGAATGAGAAAACAAAATGAAAGCTCTCAACATTTCGGCTTCATACGACCATATTCTTGGCAAAACGAATGAAAAGGTTCCCCTGCCCAGTAGTGTTTAGATTTCTTTCCAGACCACGATCTGCACACACACGGAGTGTGCGAGGGTACAAGTAGAAACTCTTGTGGCTTATCGTACCAAATGGCAGTTCAAACAGACGGCATCGGGCGAGGAGAAGAAATAGGGCCCTTGTTTGAGGACACGAGAGGCCAAAGAGGCATAAGGGGGATTTACTCTCGTGCTTTTTTATCATGGAAGGTAGCACTGCAGTCAAGACGGAAATGCTTGTCTCGATGGAATGTCAAGGAGGCAGAAAGAAACTCAAGTGCCTTGTTGTTTACCTAGTGCTATTTGGGTGAAGAGGTACAGAATGATAAATATTTATGAAGATTCCATAAATCCTTCCCATAGCCTATGACTCAGAAGTCTCGCACGTTTGAGGTATACAATTATTCGACACGGGCATTCATTAGTGATTTTCATTAAGTCGTCAATTACTTTGCCGACCTGTCAATTTCAACAATGACATGTATGGTGGAAACTATTTACATCGGAAAAGCCATCCTAAGTGCCGTGTTCCTTTCATCAGCAAAGTACCTTAAAGTTTCCTGTCCAAATTATTGTGTCAAATGCTCTATTTAAATCTATGGACGATTTCAGAAATGGGAAGTTATAGATACTTGCTGTTTATGGCAAAATATAGACCTTTTATTAACCATTTTAGTCCTCTATAATGATAGGAAGGTACTTGAGATTAAGTCAGCTCAAAAAAAATAATGCATGTTTTAATGTTTCTTAACACTACTAGAGTATAAGCATTGTTAATAAATTACAAGAATTCTTAACTTTCCCCTTGTCATTGGCAATAACAAAACAACGCAATTACATAGGAATACATTGTAAAGATTATTCTTAAAACATCTCCGTCCTTTGGAAATATTCGTTCCTCGAAATGAAAAACTAATTATTTTGTGTGAAACGTTCATTGAATATTTTGGTGTATATTCATTTCATAACCTAGAAGGCTAATCACTTAAGTAGTACTATAGATTTTGCCTATATATCTTACTAATTATATTCTGATTTTATCACTGCAGTCTTCAATTCATCTGGCTTACTACCGCGTATCTAAATGTCATTAAAATGTCTGTGAAAATGTACTACAAGAAATTATGAGAGTGATGAGCTCCTTATTGTTGAAGCCTTACACGCGAGACATTCTATCCAAGTTGTCTTTCAACATTTTGTATTTCTTCCTGGGCTACGGGATTCAATTTTATCTATAGGTTAATGGGTATTTACTTTTAGACATTAAAATATTGAGAATTGTTATTTTTTGTAAATCTATTAAATTTTTATTGTTTCCATGAAGTTATTTATTATTTTAGTGTTTTTTCAACTTATTATAGCGACTTTAAATAGAACTCCTTTCTTAATCATAAGAGTGGTTCTTTTTCGTCTCTCTAATATCTTTACTCCTTCCCATACAATGTGCTTTGTTTGATAACGGAAAAACATAATTCTTGTAATGACTAGATTTATTTTCACTATCATTATCAGTTGTTTTTAAAGAGGTGTGTTCACCATATTCCTCATTCCCTACGAATACTTTATTCTTCAAAAAGATATGAAAAACATGTTTGTTTGTATTCTATCAAATATCATTTCAATTTTCCTCATTAGAATTAATCTCTTACATTTTAATACCATCGGTAGAGAAATTTTGAAACTATAAAAGATCCTTTGGTAATTGATTCTCTCAGATATTACTGTATTTTTATCAGAATTCATGTGTTGATATTAATACATTTTGTAGACATAGGCTTTACCCTCTCATCCTCAAGTGTTTGATTTTGATTGAGCTTTTGATTCATTCTTTTAGATAAGTCTACAATTGAAACGTATTTAATTGCTTCTCGTAGAATATCTAAATTCATATAAATTTAAAATAATTTAAAGAATATTTTTAATCAAATTTACAACAGGTACGATCCTGACTTCTTCCTTTTTCTGTATCTTCATGTTTTCACTCAGTCTGCGATATTCTGAAAAGTATCTCTTTATTTCAATATCCAGATTTTCATGCTTGTACCATAGTTGTAAAACTCTTACCTAACGTTTTGCACATTTGTTCGCGTTTTATTGAGTTAACACTGCAATTTTGTTTGTCTGTCAACTATTAAAGTTTGGAATACTTAACAATTGATTCTACCATGAGTAAGGAATTGTAGGCTTACCTACAAAAATAATATTTATGTTCAGGTCACATAATATGTGTTTTTCCCTTTGTACCTGACTGTTATATCTTAATAATCCTAAAAGTCAACTATAAAATTATTATTACCTATAATTTATTTTCATTTGCATGTTTGTGCACTGTTTTCTACCGTTCTTTTTTCATTCTTCTTTTCCCTTTCTCCTTTTGTACATTTTTATACTCATTATATTTCTTTTCGTATAACCTCAAACATGTAAATCCAGGCAGGCAAAACCAATAAGTTGTAGAAGTGTAGAATGGTCTCAGCATGTTTCTGTGAGAGTTAATCTTAATTCACCGAAAAGCATTCAAGAACTAAATTTAGCTTATCTTTTATAAAATATGTACGAAACGTTTAGAATCCTATACAAGCAGGATTCGTTTTTTAACAGTAACCGTAATGACATGATTAAAATTAATTTTCATTTTTTAAAAGAACGTGGCGCCAAAGGCTACATATTCGAGTCCCGTGTGACACAAGGGTGTTTTCAACATGTGAAAGTGCCATGGTAGTTGATTCCATCACGTATCTCATCTGTCCATCATCCCATCCACAACAATTTACTTCTCGAGACAACCATTTCATCTTTCGTTCAGTGGAAGTCAATGGTAAACAACCAGTGTGAACATGGAACTAGAGTCCCTAGATACAGAGTAGCGCAACCTGAGCGCCCGCCACCATTTAATATCCTTCCACTAGAAAGCCCTGACAGGCAGCGTTCAGGAGTTGGAGACAAATGATAACAATCGAAGGCATTATGAGGAATTTCGAGTATATTAGTATTGGTTTTTGGTAGATTGGTGGTTCCTAACTTACTCACAATACCGTTTAGTTCAACTGGATATAAAATGGCGGCACCGGTGGCGCCAAGGAATGCGCTACTCTCTGTATTCAGGGACTCTACATGGAACCAGGAAGAGGGAGACGAAAATTTGTAAACTAGTGGTGCTAAACAGTACGTACTTTCTCGCTCGTACTTTCACTCAAAATTAAGCGTAAAGTACTTAAATTTTCGAAAAATTGTACACGACCTTATTTCAAAATCTATCTTTAAGGAACACTTGAGGGGAAAATCTCGAACTTCATAATTGTTGTTGAAGGAAGACGGCAAAAAATTTTGAATGTTTGCAAATTTCGAAAAATCATTTTTCATCGATAATGAAATTTGCACCATTCTCTTAAACGTCCTTCACACTATCCAACAACAATATTTAATCAAAAACTTTGGAACCATTTTTTTCCAATTTGGAAAATGTCCCAGGGGCTTCAAATTCAAGAAGCCGCTACATAAGCCAGATCAATAGAGGAATATTAATTTTGGAGAAAATCGGCTGAACGATTTAGCCACTAGCATTGTACACAAACGGACGGACAAACAGACATTTTGCCGTAAAGCGACTTTTCGGTATAAAAGAGCCACAAAACATAGATACTGGCTCCACTACGTGTTAGAGAACTTTTTTCTAAATTCTTGCAACTGGATTTACCCACATTTTCGTTAGCAGGACCCTCTAATGAGTTTTTCTTTCGAAATTTCCCCGTTTTTTCGCGCAGCATTACATAACTTTCTCTCTACTCTGTAACGAGAAAGTAAAACCGTGGACGTCAGTGTATCGATATTTTAAACTTCAATGTGTTTTTACAAACATCGGTGTTTTCAAAACATTCCACAGTGGAGGATTGTTGTGATGTGTCGGACAGAACAGACAGAAAACATGAATATCCTTTTTATGAATGCTGACACACGCACGCATGATAGTGTCTCTGTATAGCGACAAAGATAAAAAAAAGAGACGCTCAAACCATCTTCATCTGTATTTTGTGAAAGAATGTTTTCACTTGAATCGCAAACGGAGAGAAGAAAGAAGTAGAGCTGTTGTTAGTATAAATTAAATATTTATAAAAAGAAATGTGTCCATGCTTTGTGTGGTTTTGTTTTTCGTTGTTTTTGGGGGAGTAATAGAGTGCCCTCCCTATTACATGAACATTGTTGCCAACCCAAGGGATAGCGTATAGATGAGCAGAGCGGGGCGAGGCGAGGCGAGGCGAGGCGGGGATAGTCGAGGTGGAGTGTGGTGATGTGGAGGGGAGCACTGAGGGGCGAGAGAGGACAGAGCAGGACGAGGAGGTGAGTGGCGGGCAGGGTTGCCAAACGTCCTTCATTTCGGAGGGCAGTCCTTCATTGACAGTAACTGTCCTCTCCTCCTTTTTTATTTTAAATGTCCTCCTTTTAGTAAATTTTTATCATTTGTTGTCATTTATTTTATCATGTGCATAACACATGAATATCATATACATCATACATGAAAATCATACAAATATTATATGAATAATATCATATAATAACGTTGAATCGTTTATTGTTTAATTTATAATAGAAAACATGAATATCCTTTTTCTGAACGCTGACTAATGCATGCATGAGAGTATCTCTAGCGTCTAACAATCGCTCAGGACGTCGTCATTTGCAATTGTGAACGAATCTTTTCACTTTTTTGTGGCTTATCCAGTTTCCTTCCTTTTGCATGAACATTGTCGTCAACCCTAGTGGCGGGGTACGGCGGGATGGAGCGCTGCGGACTAAGGTACGGTGAATGGGGCGGTGATGGGGCGGTGATGGCGTGGTGATGAGGCGGTGATGAGGCGGTGATGGGGCGGTGATGGGGCGATGATGGGGCGATGATGGGACGGAGCGGTGATGAACGGGGCAAAGCAGGACGGATTTGTTAATTTATTAGTGTTTCCGGTCGCGTCAACTACTAAGAGCATTACTCCCGAAAGTGAAGTGCATGTTTTTATCTTGGAAGGTGGTTGTGTTCTTCCCCCGCTGAGCGGTGAGATCCGACGCCTTCATGCACACTTGAGATGTTTTCCCTATCCAGGTATCTCCGACCAATTGGGCACCGCCCCCAACCGGGACAAGCTCTAAGCTCCCGTTACGAATTGTAGTGTAGTGCATGCGAGTGTAAGGGTGTGAGAGTAAGGGGAAAGGATAAGACAAGGAAGAGGAAGGAAAGATCGCGCGCGGTCCGTGGCCCGTTTGGTTGGGTACTGCTCCGGCATTGGCCTGGTGTTGATCGGAGAAACCACGGAAAACTACCGATCTGAGCAGCCGACCGCTAGAATTCTTCTCCAGACAGCGACTGAATTCGACCTAGCTGAAAAGTCGAAAATCCTGCCGCCGTGGGGAGTGGGAATCTAGGACCTCCCGGTCAGAGGCGCTGCAGTGACATCAGTTGATGCACTGAGCAACCGCCCTAGCTGACAAGCTAGTATCGAAAATCTTGCTACTGTCGGGCTCGAATCTAGGAGCCAGAGTGGAGTGGAGTGGAGAGAAACGGGATGGGTCGGTGAGGAGCGAAGTGCGACCGTGGTGGTAGAAGGGCGGGGCGGGGTGGCGAGTGTTGCGTCACCACATGGCGGCCAGATTTCCGAATTGCCTTAGAGTGTCGGAGGCTGTATGCCATGTGAGAACAAACAAAAACGGTTAGCACAAAGACTTTGAGTGGCTGCGAGCCAACTGAAAAGGGATCTATAACCCCCCCCCCCGTGACGCAGAACGGGCAGGGCAGTGGAGACTTACCCCCGGAGGTCCAGCCATGTGTCCCAGAAGTCACCTGCGCCTTTCAGAAGGGGGTGAGGGATCACATGACCACCAATAAGTTAGCTGGGTCGGGATGCAGGAGAAGTTCGTTTTGAGACTACCTCGCGTGCGGACGCAACTGCTGCCCCGGAGGTGGAAGTGTATTCCTTGTGACACGGCGACTGCGTAGCACTGGGTGTCAGGGCACCGGCGCGGTAAAGAATCTGGGTGGAGGATGTACTAGCCTAGAGACAAGCAGCAGTGTGCGTGGGAGTCACGGAGGTAGATTGTGAACGTAACCCCAGAGATGTACATTGTGTATATTTGTAAATAAATAGATTTGTAAATAGGGTTCGTGTCTGTGTTGTCATTTTACCACCACGACGCCACACGAGGAACGATCCAGAAAGGACGAAGGGGTGCGGAGCCAGGCAGAGTGGACTGGGGTGGAACGGAACGGTGCTAGGAGGTACGATGCGGAGCGGGCTGGAGGTGTTGCCGAGCGAAGCACAACGGGACCGGCACGGATCGCTGTGTACGATACAGGCAGGGCTGTCAACTACGTTCATGTAAAAGGGAGGACACTCGATAAGAAGAAAAACAAATCAGCTGAATCAATAGATTTTTCGGTATCAAGAAGCAACAAAAGAAGGATTTTGGCCACACCACGAGTTAGAGGATTTTTTATAAATTTAGCGACAGGATTTATCCACTTTTTCGTTACCAGAGCCCAGCTATAAGAGATTTATTGCGAAAATTCGCTGTTTTCCGCCACAAGATTACATAACGTCTCCTTGCGAAGAATTCCTCAGGCGAGAAAATAAAAAGATAATGAACAATAAGAAAATAAAAAATAAATTATATTTATTTCTTGCCTCCATTTGCAATTCAAGCGAAAATATTCGTTCACAAAATGCAAATAAAAATGGCGTAAGCGTCTCTTTTTATTTTCGTCGCTAGACAGAGGCACTATCATATGCATGCGTGTATCAGCATTCAGAAAAAGGATATTCACATTTTCTATTCTGAATTAACCAATAAGCGATACAACGTAGCAGATGTTAGTCACGTGATGAAATAAATGACAACAAATGTTAAAAATTTACTAAAAGGAGGACATTTAAAATACAAAGCAGGATGAGCCAACAATTGACTTCAATAGAGGACTGTCCTCCGAAATGGAGGACGGTTGGCAACCTAAATACAGGGCAAAGCCGAGCGGGCTGCAGCCGTCCGTGAACAGGGGGGCGGGGGGAGCGGGGTGCGGGGCGGGGCGGGCCGGAGCGGGCCGGACCGTGGCGCGGCCGGGCGGTGCGGGGCGTGGCGGAGCACGTGACGGGGAGGTTATGTCACCCGTCCGCGACCGCCGCCGCCGGCGCTATCTGTTGACTCACGCTATCGCCTCCGTCCGCGCCGCCGCGAGCGAATCTGCGTGTGTGTTTGGCGCTGATATCTCTCTGATAGCCCGCGATAGCCGCCCCGCCCCGCCCCATCCCCCGGCCCTGCCCTCGCCCGCTCGCCGTTTCCCTGAACGATTGCGCACTTGGGTGGAGCGCGTGCTGCATTATTTGTTCTCAATTCCACCATTTTGTTTATTACTATTATTTATTCTTGAGACACCCCCTGCCTATATATATATATATATATATATATATATATATGTGTGTGTGTGTGTGTGTGTGTGTGTGTGTGTGTGTGTGTGTGTGTGTGTGTGTGTGTGTGTGTGTAGGCAGGACACTTCATCGGAAACGTGGGATTTGAAAAGCGATATCTTTACGCAAACTATTTTTGTACAAATTATTTATTTTTATTTGATTTATTTTAATTTAATTTTATGTTTATTAATTTATTTACGAAGGATAACGTAAAATTTATGGTAACTCTTTTTCATTAGGACGAGGGTCATGCGAGAAAAGTTTCAAAACGTTAATTTGTTTTTGGTTTACGTTACTTGTTAAACGTTAATACGTTATTCGTTTACGTTTGAACGATTTGGAAATCCACATCATTTTAGAGAAAACCACAAGCAGTACATAATAATCTGTCGCTTTAAATCGGTTTATTTTCAACAACATGTGATTTTCGCAGCCACCTCTTCAGCGAGTGGTTTTTTAACCATCACTTCCCAGAAAAATTTAAAATTTGTTTTTGGTTTACGTTACTTGTTAAACGTTAATACGTTATTCGTTTACGTTTGAACGATTTGGAAATCCACATCATTTTAGAGAAAACCACAAGCAGTACATAATAATCTGTCGCTTTAAATCGGTTTATTTTCAACAACATGTGATTTTCGCAGCCACCTCTTCAGTGAGTGGTTTTTTAACCATCACTTCCCAGAAAAATTTAAAATACCATAATCCATTGGTTGAGATTATATGAAAATAGTGGGAATGCGAATAATGAATACCAAACGTGCTGATGGTGACAACACTTCACTTTATCTGAAAGTAGAATGAAGGCAAATATTTTCTACTGAGAAGAGTAGAAAATATTTGCTTTTCTGCGTTCACGAGTGTAAACTGAAGTTTGGAAAAAAAAGTAACGGTTTCCGTCAAAATTACTCAATATCTAATCATTTTTTAAAGTATAATATCATTTAAACATCTAAAACTCAAATATTTTTTTAAAAATTTAAGATAAATTTACAATCTATTTTTTACAAAATAATAAGTAAATGTGATGTCTATTGTAGAATTATTATGACAATGATTAGTAGTGAAGGTATCCTATCAGTACTCTTCATCTTCTTCTTCGTACTAAAACAAAAATCAATTATTATTATTTTAGGTTGACTGCAATTGGAATTGATAATTTGGTGGTGATAATGGTTCAGTTACTTGTTGAGTATCTGTATGGGAGTTGTATGGGTAAGGTTCTGATTAGACGATGGATATCTCCATTTGTCAAGGAGGTTGAGGACTAAGTGATTTTAAAAAAGTATCTGGCGTTAATTTGGAGTTACATGTCTGGCTCGAAAAATATTTTCACTTTTGCAATTTTCAAAACTTTACAGGTTTTAATGAAAATCGAAACGATGCTAAGTTGTGAGTTGTTTTATTTGGTACACTAATGATTTTTCACAATTCAAAAACTCCACCACGTCATTGATGTTTAAACTCAACTCAGTCTTCAAACCCCTGTATTACTAATCGCGAGTCTCTGCAGGTAGAGTTTGCCACTCTCTTTCGCGTGTTGCATAAGTACAAAAGCGATCATGATTTACTTATTCATCCATTCGTTCATTTGGGACTCATTAACTACTGAGGTAAGTAAGGTCAATAAGTGATGGTCTGAGTAGATGTTCATTTGAATGATGACGAAGAAATGGGCGAATGAGAGGCAGGAGAAAGAGAAAACAACGAATAAACCTCGCTACAGCCTCTCATATCTACTAAAAATTCGCCATGAATTGGCCAAATATCCAACTCGCTTCCAAGAGGAGAAATATGTATGCACTGCCTCTGACGTGTCTCCAAAAATGTAATATTCGTAATATCCAAAAATTTATCGTTGTTTAGATTTACACTATAACTTCAACTTTGCATAAAAATAACTTGTGTCCTTTTACGAACGAGACAATTGAAGTTTTAAGTCGTTTTACATGCAGAGAAGATTGTTATCGATTATCATATGCCGAAGACGATTGAATGATTGATGTTTACGGACACGTCTACCACAACTGTCATTACTCGTTAGTGTAGTGTATACCTTTTATTTCGGGAGTTGGCGGTGTTCCTCCTGCACTGAATAGAGTGGTCCGCTACCGGCCTACACGTTGGCTTGCCGGAATTTCCCCATCGAAGTATCTCCCTCCTTCAGGCACTACCCCAGACGGGGCAAGCACTAAGCTCTTGATTGCTCTCCCAACTTGTTTGGTAGTGTAGAGGATGTAAATGTGTGTGTATATATGTGTATGTATGTGAAAGGGGAGAGGGGAGAGGAATATCATGCGCGGTTTGAGGTCCGTTTGTTAAGGAACAGCTTTTGCCAGGCATTGACCGGAGAAACCAATGAAAATTACCGCTAGAGCAGCTGGCCGCTAGATAGAGATATACTACCAGATACCGATAGAACAGCCGGCCCTTTCCTTCGGTCAACGACTGAATTCGATTTATTAGCGAATGTCGAAAATTTTCCACCGTCGGCGCTCCAACCCTAGAACCTCTCACCGGTAGCGGTAGCTCAGTGCATCAACTGATGTCACTGCAGCGCCTCTAACCGGGAGGTCCTAGTTTCGAGTCCTGAGGGCGGCAGGATTTTCGACACTAGCTTTTCAGCTAGGTCGAATTCAGCTACTGTCTGGAGGAGAATTCCAGCGGCCGGATGCTCTGATCGGTAGTTTCCCGTGGTTTCTCCGATCAACACCAGGCGAATGCCGGAGCAGTACCCTACCAAACGGGCCACGGACCGCGCGCGATCTGTCCTTCCTATTTCTTGTCCTATCCTCTCCCCTTACACACACACACTTACCCTAACATACACTACACTACCACATATTCCGGGAGACCGGTCGGGAGCTTAGAGCCTGTCCCGGCTGGGGCGGTGCCCCGCTGGTGGGAGAGTCCTGGTTAGGGGGAAACCCCACTAGCCGACGGTAGGTCGGCGCCTGATCTCGACATCCAGCGGGGGAAGATCACCGCCATCTCCAGAGAAAAAAACATGCACTACACTAACGGGACTAATGACTGAAGCAGTTGACGCGACCGGAAACACGAAAAGAACCGAACCATCCAAAACTAGGACCTCTCGGTGGCCAAGGACGGATAATCACTCGTTGGCGCGGGAGCGGAGTGTATGCACCGGCCCATATCGCGCGGGGGCTGGCGTGGGGGGGAGGGGGGAGGGGGAGAGGGGAAGACGGTAGCTCGCGCTCCGCTCCGTTCGCCCCCCACGAGGAGACCTCGCCCCGCGGGCGCGCAGCCGCAGCGCCCCCTACCCCCCCCCCCACTCGCCCACCCGCACGCAGACGCGCTCGCGCAGTGGGCCACCCCCGCGCTCTCAACGGGCTCAAGACGCCGTCAATGGTAGCCGAACTGCTTAACCACGCTCCGTCAAGTCACGGAGGTTAAGCAGCACGATACACCGTAATATCGGTAGCGGTCGATAGTCGGAATTGTTGGCGTCGCTTTCGGTAGCCGAACTGCTTAACCACGCTCCGTGAAGTCACGGAGGTTAAGCAGCTCGATACCCGTAATATCGGTAGCGGTCGAGAAGCGGGATTGTTGGCGTCGCTTTCGGTAGCCGAACTGCTTAACCACGCTCCGTGAAGTCACGGAGGTTAAGCAGCTCGATACCCGTAATATCGGTAGCGGTCGAGAGGCGGGATTGTTGGCGTAGGTTTCGGTAGCCGAACTGCTTAACCACGCTCCGTGAAGATTGGTTGGTTAAGAAGCTGAAATCGTGTAGGGTTCTTGGATGGGCGTTCGTCTGGGAACTCTGGATACTAACGGCGCCGAGCTCCTGGCACAAACAGGGGTAAAAGGGTAATGTAGATACAGATTGCAAGGCGCGTCCTCGCGGACGCGTGCGCCGGGTCACTGTGCCTGGGGCCCAGTGGCGACGGTGGCGGCGCAGGTGGCTGGTTCTCACGCGCTGCGCCTCCGCCGGTGGCAGCGCTGATGGGCGAATGATGAGACCAATTAGCCTCACACACACACAGAGGCAGGCAGGCGGAGCAGCGCTACCGCGCGCGCCCGCGGACAAGAGCAGGGCGACCCGGTGCGAGGCGGTGCGGGCCGCGGGCGGCGCGGGTGGTGGCGGCGGCGGTGGGCGACTGGGAGCGCTCGGCCCCCCCACACCCGCCTGTTCTCTCGCCAGCCCCTTCACTCGTCCGCCCGGCCGCGCACCCGTTCGCCCGCCGTGTCCCGCACGCCCAGCTTCTTGCGCGACCACTTGTCCCACCTCTTGCCCGCCCTCTCACTCGCCCTCTTGCCCATCGTATTGGCAGCTCTTGCCCACCCTCTTGATCATACTATTGCCCATCCTCGTGCCCGCTCTCTTGCCCGCTCTCCTGCTCGCCCTCTTGCCTGCTCTCTTGCCCGCTCTCTTGCCCGCCCTCTTGCCCGCCCTCTTGCCCGCCCTCTTGCCCGCCCTCTTGCCCGCCCTCTTGCCCGTGCTCTCTTGCCCGCCCTCTTGCCCGCCCTCTTGCCCGCCCTCTTGCCCGCCCTCTTGCCCGCCCTCTTGCCCGCCCTCTTGCCCGCCCTCTTGCCCGCCTCTTGCCCCCTCTTGCCCGCCCTCTTGCCCGCCCTCTTGCCCGCCCTCTTGCCCGCCCTCTTGCCCGCCCTCTTGCCCGCCCTCTTGCCCGCCCTCTTGCCCGCCCTCTTGCCCGCCCTCTTGCCCGCCCTCTTGCCCGCCCTCTTGCCCGCCCTCTTGCCGCCTTCTTTCCTACCCTCATGCCCCCCTTTGACCGGCACTCGGTTTCTTGCCCGCTCGTTTGCTCACATCCGCTCATCCACCTGATAACCCGCCTGCACAATTGTGCGCTTGCCCACATGCCCCCCTGCCCTCCAAAACGGCAACTTGCCCCATTCCCGCCCTCTTCCATCCCTTCCTGCTTTCTTGCTAGAACGTTTGCCCACACATCCGATCGTCCCCCCGCTAATCCGCATCACGATCTATTGCATACATCCTGCAATGCGCTTCTTGCCTCGAACACTGCCACATACTTCTGTCGTGCAAACCCCGACATGCACACACAGACGTGCACACACCAACATGCACACTCCGGCTTGCACACACTGGCATGAACGCCCCGGCACACACACGCTCCGACACCCACGCCTCGGCACGCAAGCCCCAACACTCACGCTCGGGCAGGCACGCCTCGTCACGTACGTTTCGGCTTGCACACCCCGACACTCACGACCTCCCCCTCCGATAAGCACGCTCGCACATGCAAACTCTGCAACGCTCGCCCCGACAAGCACGACTCTTCAGAACGATAGAAACTCACGCCCCAGCACATACGCACAAACACGCACGCTCCGACACAAACGCCCCTACATGCACGACGCTTTACGCACGCTCCGGCACGCACGCTCCGGCACGCACGCTCCGGCACGCACGACCCGGCACGCACGTTCCGGCACGCATGCTCCGGCACGCACGCTCCGGCACGCACGCTCCGGCACGCACGCCCCGGTACGCACGCTCCGGTACGCACGCTCCGGCACGCACGTTCCGGCACGCACGCTCCGGTACGCACGCTCCGGCACGCACGCCGCTCCGGCACGTACCGCCCGGCACGCACGCTCCGGCACGCACGCTCCGGCACGCACGCTCCGGCACGCACGTCCCGGCACGCACGTCCTGGCACGCACGCTTCCGGTACGCACGCTCCCGCACGCACGCCTGGCACGCACGCTCCGGCACGCACGCCCCGGTACGCACGCTCCGGCACGCACGCTCCGGCACGCACGCTCCGGCACGCACGTCCCGGCACGCACGTCCTGGCACGCACGCTCCGGTACGCACGCTCCCGCACGCACGCTCCGGCACGCACGTCCCGGCACGCACGCCTCGGCACTCACCCTCTAGCATGTACGCTACTGCAACGCTTCCAGACATGCACGCCGCGATACGCACGCTTCGACACGCTCGTACCGCCATCCCATCTCCTCAATCCGTCATTCACTTACAGTTCTTACCTGACACATGTGAGAAGAGGTTCGATTTTAAAATTGCTCCTGAGTTTGCAAGCGAGGGATCACACACATCAAACGATTCATTTCATATATGTAAAGTTTTAAGCTCACAGTCCTTAAGCGATTTAGTCCCTATATCTTAAGCCATTTTGTTCATTCCCTTCAAACGATTTAGTCCATTCGCTTCAAACGATTTAGTCCACACACTTCAAGCACTTTAGTTCATAACGATTAAGTTTCATAACGATTTAGTTGATAGTATCTTTAACGATTAAGTCCGTAGACATCAAACGATTTAGTTCATTTGCCTTCAGTGATTTAGCCTATACACATTATACTGCGGTTTTGACAGAGCTGCGTTTGAAGTAAATCAGCTGTTTCCGTGTTATCCAATCGGAAGGCTGAACGCCACCATTATGACGTCACTTTTGTAACGAGTAAGGTCCCGATTGAACGGCACCGTAACAACTGATCACATGTCAGCCACAGAAAAATAAAAACCGCAGTATAAGCAATTTCGATAAAGCCTTAAGCGATTAAGTTCACGCACCTTAAGAGACTGTTGAAAAGAATCTCGTGTGAGCTGGAGCGGATCGTAGCTCCGCCCACCCACTGCTTCAACGGAGGTGCTCGCCTTTGCCTCCTGCCCGCTCGCTCGGCGGCTAATCGGCCGCTCCATGCCGCGCCGCCCCTGCCTCTCAGCGCGGGGCCGCTGACGACCGACCCCCTGCCCCTGCTCGCACTTGACCACCCACTGGCTCTTCTTCTTACCCCTGGTTCTGCCTCCTCGGAACAATATGAAACCCTAATTGTCGATTGATTGTTTGATTTTTTCGTGGTTCCGGGCGCGTCAACTGCTTCGGTCATTAGTCCCGTTAGTGTACTGCATGTTTTTTCTCGGGAGATGGCGGTGATCTTCCCCCGCTGGATGACGAGATCCGGCATCGACCTGCCGTCGTCTAGTGAGGTTTCCCCCTAACCAGGACTCTCCCACCAGCGGGGCACCGCCCCAGCCGGGACAAGCTCTAAGCTCCGACCGGTCTCCCAGAATGTGTGATAGTGTAGTGCATGGTAGTGTAAGTGTGTGTGTAAGGGGAGAGGATAGGACAAAGAAGGGAAAGGACAGATCGCGCGCGGTCCGTGGCCCGTTTGGTAGGGTACTGCTCCGACTTTCGCCTGGTGTTGATCGGAGAATACACGGAAATCTACCGATCACAGCAGCCGGCCGCTAGAATTCTCCTGCAGACGGCGACTGAATTCGACCTAGCTGAATAGCTAGTGTCGAAAAGCCTGCCGCCGTCAGGACTCGAACCTAGGACCTCCCGGTCAGAGGCGCTGCAGTGGCATCAGTTGATGCACTGAGCTACCACTCCCGGTCCCTATTTGTGGAATATTAAAGAGAAAAGAGTTATATAATATTTCGGTATTAGATGGTTTGAGTTGCGGTATGTACGTTCAAGATTTAAAAGCCTAAATTCCTAGCCAATTGTTCGTCTACTCACCCCTAGTTCCAGCACTTTAAAATCTCAAAGTTCTCCTAATATCATGAATTTATCTATATTCTCAAAGGTGAAAACAATCAGAGCAATCGAATATTTTCATACAAGTTTAATGAAATGCCTCCAGCGAGTATTCATATTTTAAAGGTTTTATATTTGCTTTGCAAGTTCATTTTAAAAAAAATTTAAACATATTACACTTACATTGTTCATCCATTTTCATGCATAAAAAGGTTCGTGTAAAAAGTGCCGGTAAAAATATTTGTTTAATTTTTTATTTCAACATTATGTTCAATCTGATAAATTAAGTCATAACGATTCTTTTAATGAATCAATGTAATTGCGGAACAGAGTATAGTAATTCACAGCAGTTGCATAGATATTCAACTATCTATGCAAATCCGACTTGTACCAGTTATATGAGAGTACATTAAACTAGCTTATAAAAAATTAAAGAACACAATTGAAGCAGTTTTTGAGAAATTCCTGTTTTTAAAATTGCCTTTATTTTATGCAAAACGCACATTTGGAAAAAATCTACAGGACCTTATTTAAAGTAAAAATTTGAAAAACAGATTTTATTCACAAGAAACAGCATTATCTTCAACATACTTGTTGTAGTAAGACATCGAAAAAATTGAGACTTTTTAAAGTCACGGAAATTCTAAGAATTCAACATACATCGGACTTGAGTCATTTTTATAAGCGTACATTATTCAATCTGATAAAAAATCCAAAATGTTTGTGGCATTCTTGCGAAAATTTTGAAAATGCTTTTGGTGCTTCATGTAAAGTACCTCCAAAACTAAAAATCTTCTTTCAAATTCAAGAAGCCACGATCTCAGCAAGGTCGATCAGGAAATACCAATTTTTGTAAAGACCTTTCTTACGATTTAACCGCTGTCCGTTGTTCACGGACAGACGGACTGATACACGGACGAATAGACAATTTTGCGTAAACATTTTTCAGTATCAAGGACCCTCAAAAGGTGGATTCTGACTACACGTTAGATGAAGTAGTTTACTACATGTACGAAAAGGATTTCTCCAGTTTTTCGGTGACGAGGCGCTAAACTACAAGTTTTATTGTCAAAAAATTACTTTTTATGATGCAGAATTACAATATTTTATTTATACTACGTATGTTGTATGCTGAAAAATAAATATGAGTATCAGACGGACCAAGGGACAGAGAAAGCACTCTCAGACAACCGTTGAGTTGGAGACACGTGACGCTTAAAACTGGATGGGCGAAACTGGGCATCCGTGAGCATCCTCGCGATACAAGCCTCCCAAGCGTGGACATATATCTTCATTACCTTGTCAGTTCCTCGCCTTTCCTGGAGTGGAGGAACGGTTTTGATGGATTGATGATTACGATGTTATAATTCGAATGACTGCGGCGCGATGGCGGACCTAGACGCAGGGGATACCGGAGATCCACGACAAAATCTACTGTGAACCTACTTTTCCCGTCAAATATTATTACACATGAATAGATCAATATTTCAACTCCGGTACCTACAAGAGGAAAGTGAAAAGTTTGGTTGCTACATCTTTGTTCTCGTCCTGCTGAGTAAAGATGAAGATATAGTCGAATGAGAGGCAGAAGAAACACGGCAACACCAAGCAAACCAGCCAGGAAATCGCTTAGTCCATAAATTCCACACCGATGGACCGGTATTTGAAGTCCGAAATCCAGATGTGGAAACTGATAGAACTGATACTTACATCACGCGCTCGTTTAGTGAAATCCCGCCAATTAGAATTCCGGTACCCACATTGACTGATTCATTAAGTGATGTTCTTTAGCTCTGGTCATTAGTCATGTTAGTGTAGAGAATGCTATACACAGGAGGGGGTCATTTGCGGGGGCGATGGTGTATCGGGTTGTTATACCCAAGTTCGCGAGTTAAACCCAATCGAAGACGTGGATTTTTCAGGGCGAAAAAATCCTTCGTACGCCTTCCTTCGGAGGGGAAGTAAAGCCGGCTGTCCCATGTTAGTAGATTTACTGCATGTAAGAGATCCTCAAGCCTAAATGAAGCCTCTGAGCTAAATTCAAATTGCCTGTTTCGTCGCCCAAGTAATACCCTTCAATCTCTCCTAGTAGGTGAAAGGAGCGTAACGAATTTTGCGTGGTCAGGCGGAAGAGCAGGTCTCATGACCTCAGTCTCGCCACGTAAAATAAGGCATTCATTCATTCTTCACTCCCCCGATGGATGGTGAGATCCGGCTCTGACCTACACGTCGGTTTGAGGAGCATTTCCTGTTCCATGCATTTCTACTGCAGGGCACCGCCCGAACCCGGACGAACTCAATGCCCCTGACTGGGCTCCCGACATGTGAGGTAGTGTAGTACATGTTAGAGTAAGCGTGTGTAAGGGGTGAGGATAGGAGAAGGGGGAGGAAGGAAAGATCGCCCGCGGTCCGTGGCCCGTTTGTTAGGGTACTGCTCCAGCATTCGCCTGGTGTTGATCGGAGAAACCACGCAAAACTACCGATCAGAGCAGCCGGCTGCTAGAATTCTCCTCCAGACAGCGACTGAAGAAGCTAGTGACGAAAATCCTGCCACCGTCGGGACTCGAACCCTAGGACCTCCCGGTCAGAGTCACTGCATAGTCAGCGTCAATAGTGATCTGAGCTAAACCCAGCCGGTCCACAGGTGGAAGGCGTGCGATCCGATCACTTCACTGCTCCTCCGGCGCAAACACGGACCCATATACCGCGCACGGCTTTGATTGATTGATTGATTTTTTCGTGTTTCCGGGCGCGTCAACTGCTTCGGTCATTAGTCCCGTTAGTGTAGTGCATATTTTTTCCCGGGAGATGGCGGTGATCTTCCCCCGCTGGATGACGAGATCCGGCGCCGACCTACCGTCGGCTAGTGAGGTTTCCCCCTAACCAGGACTCTCCCACCAGCGGGGCACCGCCCCAGTCGGGACAATCTCTAAGCTCCCGACCGGTCTCCCGGAATATGTGGTAGTATAGTGCATGTTTGTGTAAGTGTGTGTGTAAGGGGAGAGGATAGGACTAGGAAGAGGAAGGACAGATCCCGCGCGGTCCGTGGCCCATTTGGTAGGGTACTGCTCCGGCATTCGCCTAGTGTTGATAGGAGAAACCACGAAAAATTACCGATCAGAGCACCAGCCGCTAGAATTCTCCTCCAGACAGCGACTGAATTCGATCGAAAGGCTAGTGTCGAAAATTCTGCCACCGTCGGGACTCGAACCCTAGGACCACCCGAGTTCAGAGTCACTGCAGTCAGCGTCAATGGTGACTCTGAGGTAAACCCAGGTGAAGGGCGTGCGATCCGATCACTACACTGCTCCCCCGGCGCAAACACGGACCCATACACCGCGCACGGCTTCGCCCTACGCGAGCAGGTCTGTGTGGGTCAAAGTGCACCCACCAACCGCAGCCGCGTTGCGGCTGAGCCGGCGCCGAGGCAGAGCGTTGGCTCCTGTGTGGGCTTGGGAGCAGCGGCGGGCGGCGGTGGTGGGTGGTCCGGCCTCATCTTAAGCGCGTTAGCCCAAGGCCGCTCGCCCACCGCCGCCCGGCGCCCGTCGGGCCCTAGTTAACGTGCCCAGGGCGCCCCCGCCCGCCCGCCCACGTGCTCACGCTCGCCGGCCCGCTGCCTTCCTCCCGCGCACTCACTCCCCGCCACGGCTGCGGGAGCTCAGCCGCAACACCGTTCTAGGGGTCGACTCTCGACAGTGGTGGATTTTCGATTCTAGCTGTGCAGTTAGGTCGAATTTCAGGTGCTCTGGAGGAAAATTATAGAGGCGGCTGCTTTGATTGGTAGTTTTAAGTGGTTTCTCCAATCAAAATCCAGGCGAATGCCGGAGCAGTAACCTAACAAACAGGCCACGGACCGCGCGCGATCTATCCTTCCTCTTCCTTGTCCTACCCTCACCTCTTACACACACACTTACACTAACATGCACTACACTACCACATATTCCGGGAGGCTAGTCAGGAGCTTAGAGCTTGTCCCGGCTGGGGCGGTGCCCCGCTGGTGGGGAGTGCCTGGTTGGGGAAATCCCCGCTAGCCGTTAGTAGGTCGTCGTCGGGTCTCACCATTCAGTGTGGGAAGATTGCTGCTATCTTCAGAGGAAAAAGCATACACTACACTTACGGGATTAATGACGTTGCTAGTTGACACGCCCGGATCACCAACAACCAAACAAAACCGCGCATTCTCTCTCTTTGTATTTTATCATCTATACACAAGAAGAAGAAAAATAAACGCAAACTCTGACAAGCTCTTTCGAATTCATGAACCCTCACACGTTAAAAGATTCCATGGAATAATGAAATGTTTTATAGATAAGTCTCTATTTTAACGAAATACGCAAAACATGCTCTTATAATTACACGAATATCCATCAACAGGAAAAAATAAGCCAAATATGCACTATCATATTAATCTACACAGCATCCAATTTTAACCAAATGTAAAGAAATGCCACTCAGCTATGTTCTCAAGCAACGGACAGATATATGCAAAATTCTACTGACCTTAGCAATTGACACGGCCGAAAACACGAATCAATGAAGAATCAAAGCAATCAATCAAACAACACATTTTGCCGGGTTGTCAGTTTTAATTAATTTATTAAATAATCTAGCAATCAATTCAAATACAAACAACTCGAAATTGATTCCAATTCTAGCGTTACTTCTCGATATTTGAACAGTAGAATTCGATTGATTGTTTGTTAGTGATTGCCGGCACGTCTATTGAGGTCATTAGTCCATTAGTGTAGTACATTTTTTTCTCTGAAGTTGGCAGTGATCTTCCCCCATTAAATGGCGAGATGCGGCGCCGACCTACCGTCGACTCGCGGGGTTTTCCCCAACCAGGTATCTCCTACCAGCGGGACGCAACCCCAGCCGGGACAAGTTCTAAGATCCCGAACGGTCTCCCGGCATATGTGGTAGTGTAGTGAATGTTAGTGTAAGTGTGTGTGTAGGGATGAGGATAGGACCAGGAAGAGAAAGGAAAGATCGCCCGCGGTCCGTGGCCCGTTTGTTAGGGTACTGCTCCGGTATTCGCCTGGTGTTGATCGGAGAAACCATGGAAAGCTACCGTTCAAACAGCCGGCCAAAAGAGTTCTCCTCCAGATAGCGACTGAATTTGCCCAAGCTCACAAGACATTGCCGAAAATCCGGTCTCCGTCGGAACTCGAACCTAGGACCTCCCAGTCCGAGTCACTGCAGTGACTTCAGACGATGCACTGAGCTACCTCTCCCGGTAGTAGAATTCGAGTATCACGCGAGCACTTGTCCGGCCCACCCGCGCCGCCGCCATTGACGCCGCCGCCCCGCCTTGGAGGCAGCTCAGGAGTGGCGTCGCTTTGTCTAGCGCAGTGTGTTTGGAAACCTCTACCCCTCCGCCCGCAACTACCTGCGCCGCCCACGCCCCCGCCCACGCCCCGCCCCTGGGGGACGCCTGACTTCTTTCACCCTGCGCGCAGGTAGAGGCCGCGCTTCCTCACCCCCTCCGGCACAGGTGCCGCGCGACGCTAAATGCAGCGCCGATGGCAAGTGCATTAGGCTGCGTCCGCAGTGCAGCCGGAATATCGGTGGCTCGTTACACCCTCAGAAATTTTTGCATCACTTTCAATGTAAAGTACATGAAAGTAATTTTCATGTACGTTAATTAAATTTAATGTACACGTACAGCAACTTTAATGTACGTGTACGATTAAATTTAGTGTATACAAGTAAGTTAACAGTCGTACATTATACCTACATTGATTTTAAGTTAAGCATTAACTTTAATGTACAACTACATTAATCGCCCTTTATTGTACAAGGTAGACTAAAATTCATGTAGTTGTACATTAAATTTAATGTAAATTTCTGACAGAGTACATTATTTCATCCGATTGTTTCACCCGAATGTTTAAAGCATTCAAATGTTTCACCCGAAACCGTCCGCAGTTCATTGTTTGAAACATCTGCGAAAAGCACGCTCAAGACCATTTGCATGTATGCATATAGTCTCGTTATTGCAGATGGCGTTGACTATTCTCATGATTTCGGGCGAATGGAACCGACAAAATCAAACGAAACAGATCTTCGGCCGACAGCCGATGTTTCCGTACACCGTCGGAAGAGGTCGTTTGGGTTCAATATGCTACTTTTCATTTACTAGCACGAGTTTGAACGAATCGGACACATCGGACGCAAACATCCGACGTCGGCCGACCGAAATTTCGGCCAAAATCAGCAAAATGGACCAAATTATTTCATGCGAAAAACACTCCAATGTTGCATCAGAAATTGTCTGAATATTCTCATGCCTCCGCTGCTCTTTCTCTGAAACATATTTTATTCCATACTCTTCGGTACCCCTAACATCAATAACGAATTTAAAAACATTATTCCCAAGACTACGTTCAACTATGGGAATATTTCATGGTGTTGGTCAATTAATTAGTATATTAAGGCCCATTCACAATGCAATCACAAACATAAGCATAACACACAGACATAGACATTAAAGGCCCATTCACAATGCAATCACAAACATAAGCATAACACATAGACATAGACATTAACACAAGCGAAGAGTTGGCGTATTCACAATGTCGAACATAAACACAGGCAAAATAAGAGTTTCTATTGGCTATGAGACGCAGCACACGAATCGACACGAATAGTTCGCCTATCGACTTCGATACTCGATTTGAGTTAACGAACTGTGATTGTCTCATTCCTTGTCTGACATAAGAATAAGCACAGAAGCTTGAAGCTTGCAAGCTCTTAAGTTAACGTCTTACGTGTTATGCTTATGCGAACGCATTGTGAATGAGTCCACTTGTAGACGTAGTCCTAACTTTTATGTTAACGCCATGCTTATGCTTATGTTTGCATTGTGAATGGGCCTTTAGTTTGCCGACGGTTCGGAATTTTATTGCCCCCTCATCAGAGCTATGAAAGAGATATACACCCCCTCTCACACAGTGAGGAACGTACCGGATGTGATGGAAGGGTAGCTACCTTTTTGCCTCCACAGCGCTGTGGATCGGCGGTTCTAGATCTCGAACCCCGATGATGGCGAATTGTCGACCCTAGTTCCACAGCTCTGTTCACCCAATGGCTGGAGCAGAATTCTAGCTTCCTGGCTGCTCTGCAATTTTTTGTGCACTTCGATACATTCGAGAGGAGTGCCGGAGCAGGATTCTAAAAAACGGGAATTCCGCGAGATATTTCCATGATCGTCCTTGCCCCCTCCTCTCTCTTTACACTTATACGAATTGGGAGCTTAAAGCTCCTCCCGGTTGAGAAAAAGCCCCGCAAGAGCGAATATATAGAGGAGGAAACCTGGCAAGCCGACGTGTAAGGCCTGCGTCACACGAGCGTTGCGTTGACGCGCGATACATAACGCGCGTCTTATATTAACATTATGCGGAACGCATAAGATACAGTGATATGCATAAGATCTTCTTAAGATATCCCCTGATGATTAGTATTTGTTCATTATTTACGTATGCTAGTTTCTATTTTAGAATTATCATTTTATTAATTAATTCCTTTCTTTATTAATTAACTCAGTTACCAACCTGGTTTTCTTTTCCTCCACGTCACAGAAGAATGTTATCGTATCTTCTTAAATAAAACTACTTGAGCGAATTCCTAATCAAATGAGCTACCATTCACTAACACAATCCCAATCCAAACAGGATGAATTATGTCTTTTCTTGATTCTCTCGAAAACCTCGAAAATTCCAGCGTTCTTCTGAAAGCTACATTATAAAACCCACAAAGACTGATCTATTTACCACTTACCATTGAGCAAAGATACAATTAGTAGTATTTGGTTCAAAGGCAAACCTCGGAGTCTGTAGCCAGACTTCCCACCTGAAATTCCCCACACGCTACAATGTAACGCGACATAATACATGCTACGCGACCACACGTTTTGTCTCCCCACAAAAGTGACCTCGCTCTACACCACATCCAGTGGACGCCAACACGCTTTCTTCACCGCTCGGTCTTCGCGGTGGCACGGTACGACGCGTCGCTGTGCTGTGTTTAGAGTCAATTGGGAGAGCAACGCCGTCAGCGCGCGACCACCTACGGAGCCGGGCTATTGGAGGGCGATAAACCATGTTTGCAAATGCTTCAAAGGCGTGTTTCCCTGCCTGTCTCCCCAAAGGCCCTCAGGGACTCATAGTAGTAGGCCTTTCCGCTCTTCTCTACTACGGAGGCTTCCATTCATAAGCAGAGGAACCGGCCCGTTCAACTTCTGTGAATCGCCTCCGGGACGGCGCGGAGACTTCTAGTGGCTGCGGGAAGCGGAGGTGCAGGGTTGGACAAAATCCGTCGTAGCGAACCCAATGTGTAGTTGAAGTCGGTGTGCGACTGATAGAAATAAATAATACATTTTATTAATTTTTACAAAAGTTAACAAATACAGCAAATGCACCAGAAGGTGCAAATGCTTGTGCTCGGGTGCAGTTTAAAAAAGCTTATAACGAAAACTAAAATTGAGACATATATATTGAGAGAACTGAGAGACATAGTACAAAATAAAATCCCATCATACATTTAGAAAATTATACAAAACATGTTTGTTACGAAGAAAAGAATAACTATCGCAAACTATGTTGTGATGGTAAACATTTACAGAAAGAAATTAACAAAGTATGGACATTTTTATTTTTATTTTATGCGGTAAAAACGAAATCTAATTGTTTTCATGACTGACAATGTATCTTTTAATTTACTTCTTGTTATTTAGTTAGAAGGATAATGGATCACGGGATCGGTCAATTAATGGATTACACTAGTTTGCCAACGTTACGTTTACCGAAACGTTGGCAAACTAGTGTAATCCATTAATTGACCGATCCCGTGATCCATTATCCTTCTACTTATTAACGGTCGTGATTTCTACAATGGTTATTTAGTTAACTAACTCCCGGTTTATATGCAATTACTGAATTACATAGTCTATGGCCACAACTCATGAAATGTTTAGAACCTGAAGTAGTGTTACATTTCATTTCATTTCATTTCAAAATACGGCGTGGCGAGACAGAAATATGGTGAAAGTGGGGGTAATATTGATAGTGATCTATTGGAGATGATACAATAGAACCTTGATAAGTCGTACTTTTACAACTCGAATTCCTTTATATCGCGAATTCGGTTCTCATTATCTTTTAGGCCGAAAGGAGCCCAAATAAATGGCTGCAACATTGGCAGTGTAATAATAAAAGGTTACTTCATTGACCACCTACCCTCATGATAGACAATTTCAATAACCACTACTGCATTTTAATAGCTCGCTTGCCCCTTTTTTAGAGCCATTGCTAATGGCGTGAATAGCAGTTTCATTTTTTAATTTAAAAAAATTATCCTTCAAATACCCTTGTAGAGGACGGAATTTATTTTATAAATTTAACCTCTGCCTAAAAATCTCAGACTAAAATTAACATTAATGCTTAATCTAATTCAGAAAATAATATAGAATATACACTTAGGGAAACCTAATTTGAATAAGAATTTTATTATTTTTCTTAATACCATGTCATATTCGTTTCATGTTGTCTTGGATAATTGTATTTTTATTATTCACACATTATTCATAGTAATTTATTTATTATACACCTAACCATTCATTCAACTCAGTTACATCCAATGAATTGCAGTTTAAGAAGTAATTGAATTGTTAATATATTCTAGAAATACACTGTTTAAAGTAAAATGACTATCTAAAGCGATTAATTTTCATAAATTGACGATTTTATGTTACATTGAAGATGAATTCCACACTTTTCTTTCTGCTTTGAATATCATTGCAAATTGTTTGCATTAAATGTAAATTATCATCACATACTTTGTGATTTTGTGGGATAAAAAATTTTAAGTTAGCTTGGTTTTCAATCGTACCCTAAGACGAACAGTGCTGATAATAGCGTAATTGGATCCTATGCATCCAGTTAGTACTTCCGGTTGCAATGAATATCTTAGCAGGTTTTTTTTTCAATTAGTACTCAGAATACTCGATGAGGAATATTACATTTACTACTACGTGATTCTTCAAAAAAAAAATCCTATGTATTAATGGACGAAAAAGGTGCTTCCACCAGGAATCTTCCACCAGCAGGGCACCCCGTAATCGGAAAAAAGCTCTATCTAAACTCTCGACTGATCTCCCAATAATGTGATAGTGTAGTGCACGAAAGTGTAAGAAAGAAAGTGGTAAGTATTGAACAAGGAAGAGAAAGAAGAGATCGTGCGCTCTCCGTGGCCCGTTTGTTAGTGTACTGCTTCGCCATTCGCCTGGTGTTGATTGGAGAAACCAAGGTAAACTATCGATCAGAGCAGCCGGCCGCTAGAATTCTCCTTCAGACTAGGAATGCGACATCGATATCGATGTTTTTTAAAACATGGATATTTTTATAGAAACGACGATTTATTAACACCGATGATTTTTTAACATTGATGTTTTGTGATCGATGTTTTTTTCTTTTCTGATGTTTTGTTTCTGAAAGAAAAATTCCCATGATCACAAGACTTAAAAGTTAAAATGTGAAATAATAACTGTTAGTAACACTGCTACTTCATGGGTGGGAACCAAAGGAATGATGTTTGTAGTACCTTCATTGACCAAACACTCTTGCCCGAGATAACCTCCATGTCCCTGCATTTCCTCTTTTTTCATATTTATTTCGCACATTGAGAAGTGGTCCACAAATGCACTGCGACTGTAGGATCTGCCCCTTCTTCTCTTATACTTATTCATTCTCATATTGATAAACATGAACACTGTCAAATTAAATTTTAATACACACGAATTGAATGTCAGAGGTTACTAATCCAGTCTAGACCAGTTTAGACGATGTATTTTTAACATGTATTTTTTGTACAGACGATGTATTTTTTAACTGAACATCGATGTTTGCATGTTTCGATGATGCATCGATGATGCATGCGACGTTCTATTATCGATGTCGCATCATTATTCCAGACAGCCACTAAACTCGACCTAGCTACAGAGTTAGTGTCGAAAATCCTGCCACCGTCGGGACTCGAACCCTACGACCTGTGGCCAGAGGCACTGCAGTGACATCAGTTGATGCCCTGAGCCACCTCAGCCCGGTAGGGTACTTCACCGTGGTCTATCGAATGTACAACCATAAAGGTCCATTCACAATGCAATCACAAACATAAGCATAACACATAGACATTGACATTAACACAAGCGAAGAGTTGGCGTATTCACAATGTCGAACATAAACACAGGCAAAATAAGAGTTTCTATTGGCTATGAGACGCAGCACACGAATCGACACGAATAGTTCGCCTATCGACTTCGATACTCGATTTTGAGTTAACGAACTGTGATTGGCTCATTCCTTATGTCTGACATAAGCATAAGCACAGAAGCTTGCAAGCTCTCAAGTTAACGTCTTACGTGTTATGCTTATGCGAACGCATTGTGAATGAGTCCACTTGTAGACGTAGTCCTAACTTTTATGTTAACGCCATGCTTATGCTTATGTTTGCATTGTGAATGGACCTTAACTCAAGTTCCCTCGCTTCGGTGTCCTACCCATGCCGTCCACCATGGCTTTGTGCATCCCTGCGTGGGCGTGGAGGGCGTGCGGGGGCGGGGCGGGGCGGGGGAGGCGGGAGTCTCGTGGTCTTTCAGAGGCACAGGTGCCGGCGCGGGGGCGTCCGCTGTCACGGAGACGCCGAATAAAAGCGCAGCGGCGGGAAGGCGGCAGCGGAGGCGACGCGCGCGTTCAAAGCACCCACCCGGTCCATTGGAGAGGGCGCGGTGCTGCGCTGATTAAGGAAACTGGTCGAGAAAAACTTATGACGTCATGTGAAAGATAATAACAATCATAATAATAATAATAATAATAATAATAATAATAATAATAATAATAATAATAATAATAATAAAACTGGAATCTTCTGGTAATCAAGCATCCATATTACAAGTACACACCAACAATAATGGAAAATTCTGCTTGCAAGTTATACTGGGAACCATAGTTACAGACAAAAAGCACACAATCGGCCAGACCACGTTAATTGGTAAAATTAATAAAATTACATACTTAATAGATATCGCAATCCCAAATACACACAACCTTCAGTCCTCCCACATGGAAAAGATTTCCAAGTATACTGAACTAGCAATAGAAATAAAACAGCTATGGAAAACGGAGAAAGTTTACACGGTACCCATCATTATATCCACAACTAGAGTCATCTCAAAAACCTTGTATAATAGCCTACAACAGTTAAACTTGACAAAAACATTGTATATAGAATTACAATAAGCTACAATCCTCAACACATGCAAAATAGTTAGGAAGTTTCTGGATAGCAGTGTGACTCACACCTAATGCATATATCCTACTCCAAAATCAAAATCGGAAATGGCCTTTACTTGGCAAAAGCCCGTAAGGTCACTTCAATCCTGGGACAACATCCAGAGACATAATTGTATAATAATAATAATAATAATAATAATAATAATAATAATAATAATAATAATAATAAAATGTAAAGAAATATAATTGAAGAATCTGTAATTTCAAAATAACTGCCTTTTTATAATCGTATATCAGCTTATTATCAAGATATAAAAACCAATTCAGTTGTTTTCACAATTTTTTTTCTCTTTGTTCAGAGTAATCTCGAAAACGGTAGAGCCGACTTTGTTAGTTCACACTGGAGGGTTAGTTCACTTTACAGGGTTAGTTCACTTCACCGATTTTGTTAGTTCACTTAAACTCTTGTAATATTCTCCTCAAAATTAATATTTTTTATTACACGACGATCAGTGTTTACATGTTTTTATATGCAAATTTATAGTTGAACCGTTGGTTGTTTAACACCTTATGTCCACATATAGTGAAAAATTAGTTAAAGGCGAAATAGTAGACTTTACATGTAGCTGCTCGACATACTACGCAAACAGAATAGAAATCACTATTTCCTATCATGCAAACAGATGTAGGTTTTTTTAGTTTAAGCGCGAAATCAAGAGAAGTCCAGGACTTCAGTAATTCTCTTTCAATTGTTCTCACAACGGTAATTCGTGGTACTACTTTAGATGTAATCAGCGGTCTTCTTATGTTAGTATTGTTGTAAAAATGGAGGAAGAGGCATTTTACCAATGTTTCACACAGAAGAGTGAAACATTTTTGCTTATACAGAAGAAATATATCTGGGAATATGGAAGTGCTTCCTACATACAGGGAATTTCATTGAGGATTGATCGGAAATGAAATAATACATTTTAAAAAATGGCAAACATCGATATAGTTTAAGAACACATCCAGGTCATCAAGGAGCCAATGAATATTTCAAAATTTTATTATAATTTGTGTTAAAAATCTTCAACACCAGGAGTTGTGGAAGCGATATAATTCTCATATGGATATTTAAAACTGCAAATAAAGCAATGTCGAATTTTAGATAATTCCAATAGCAAAATATTTGGAATTTTGAATAGTTGTCTTTTTACTTTCTCGCCTTACAAATTCTTCATAAGAAGAGAAAGTTATGTGGTAGTTTGCCGGAAAACTGCAAAGTTTTGCCATAAAAAGTCTAGCTGGGCTCTGGTAGCAAAAAAGTGAATAAATCCTGTTTTAGTTTTCATTGGAAATTGAATTTAAAAAGCTGAATGATAAGTAACAATATCCAATTCAAACAGCCATCGCCGAGAAGGGACGATGCGGGCGTGAAATGTCGCAGTCGTGTCAAGTGCGATTAGCAGGGCCTTGAGCCACCCTGACACTGTCTTGTGGCCACGCCCACCTCCGCCCGGCGGAGTCTCGCAAGGCAGTGGGTGGGTGGGAGGGCGTCTGTTTGCCCGGAAGGAGGGAGGGGCCCGGAGACACCGCTTTCTGCCACCGTCTCAGCCGCCGCCGCTTGCCTTGCATCTGCTCCTTTCCTTCCGCCCACCCACCCTCCCTCAGCCTACATCACAACCTGCACGTGCGGCATTGGACGAGTTCCGGGCGACTGCTCGCCGAATTGCCACTGTCTGAGGTGGTTCAGGGCATCAACGGATGTCACTGCAGTGCCCATATTCTTTCTGCTCAACACCATCACCGATTGCGTCCCCCTTGAACCTATATCACGACGACCTACACGTGCGGCATTGGACGAGTACTACCTGACGACAATTCCCTGAATACCGATCGGCAGAGAGAGCTGTGGGTTAACATCTGAAGTCAATGCAGTGCATCTGACCAGAAGGTTCTGGAGTTCGAGGCTTTCGACGTGGCCACATAGCTTGATCAGAAATCAGTCGTCAGGTGGATAATTCTAGTGTGCAGCTGCTCTTATTGGCGGCTTTTCGTGGTTTCTCCGATCAATGCCAGGGAATGCTGGAGTAGTACCTAACAAACGGGGCACGGATCTCACTTTGCAGGCGTCTTTCCTTCCTCTTCCTTGTGTATCCTCACCTCTTGCCAAACATACTTTCTGCCACCATCTCAGTTTTCACTCCAGTTTCCTTGCATCTGCTCCTTTCCTTCTGCCCCCACCGTCCCCGCCCACCCTTCCCCCTTGAGACTACATCACGACAACCTACACGTGCGGTGTTGGACGAGAACCGAGCAAGTGCTCGACAATTCTCGAGTAGTAAAAACGAATTGTTTGCTCTTTGCAAAGTTCTTCCATGTCCCTTGGGGATTCAATATTTTGCGGCACATTAAACTAAGCGAAGTATTTGCGTGCACTCGTTCGACACTCGCCAAATGCAGAATGTTTGCCTGCACCAGCTCCTGAATTTTCGGAGCGCCTAAAGACGACTCCTCGACAATCCCAACCAGGTGATGTGATTAGCGAATTTTTGCTTGTTTTGATGTATCGAAAAGACCGACACACGACCGGGAGCGGTAGCTCAGTGCATCAACTGATGTCACTGCAGCGCCTCTCACCGGGAGGTCCTAGGTTCGAGTTCAGCTTTTCATGTGCGTGTTATGAGAAAAAGATTAATATAATGCTTTAAATTCCGGCCATCGGTTTTCTAGTCCTATTTGTACACACAGATAGAGTTGACAAATTTATCTATATTTAATTTTAGTTGAGCTAAAACATATACAAATTTTAGGGAATCGTTTTCCAGATAACATTTTTTTAATATGCAAATTTAGTGATTTTGTTCCTAAGGTTATGCATGGAGTTGGAAAGTAGTGGCAGATTATAGACGAAAGATGAATTTACGTGATGTAAATATGATTACATTTTTTGGACTCCTAGATCTTTGAACGCGATATAGTATGCTAAAGTTCACCTGAACATTGTTCCTTACAGTCACATAACGTCCCCTAGTCAGTAGAGTTTTAAGACGCTAAAACAACTCCCTATTCAAACACGAACCAATTAACGAAAAACTGCCCTTTAGCACAATCCGCGTTGAGAGATTCGGTCCCCCGTCGGCAACCGGGACTCCACGAGCACTAGAGTCCATGGCAGTGGGGGGTGGAGGGACGGGAGGCCCTTGAAGGGCGCAGGTGCAAGGGCTGGGCTGGGCGCGCCCAGACCGCGCGGCGCCGCGCTGGAATGCAAGGGCTTCCGGCCCTTTGTGCGCCAGTTCCTGCGCGCGCCCTCTCCCTGCCCGCGCCAAAAGTCGCAGGTAGGAGGCGTGGACGGCGCTCACACCTCTGTGAACGCGGAAACCGACAAAGCGACGCCGGGAAGGGACCCTTGGCTTCAAGCTTAGCGATTTAAAACGACCCCAGGTTACATACAATTCGAAACAATGAGACAATTCCAGATAGTAATATAATAAAATACTTCTTGAAACCCGGATATTTCGAATATGAAGGAGAAATAAATAAATCGAATTATCAAATATTTCGAAAAAAAGATTCAAGAAATGAAATATGAAATATAATAGTAACGTGACAATTCGAGATAATATAATAAAATACTGTCTGAAAACGCGGATATCTCGAATATGAAGGGGAAACAAATCGAATTATCAAATGTTTCGAAAAAATAAGATTCAAGATGTGGAATACGAGATATAAAAGTAACGTGAAACGAAATGACGACAATTACACAGAAATCGACTTATCGAAGTACTGTTTACGAATACACACCGGAGATGAGACTTTGAAAAAGCATTTTTGTATTTAAATTATTATTTTATTTCATGATGAGATAATTATTAGATTAATTATTAGATTATGCTGATCATTAACGTCCAAGCACTCATGGTATTACCTATGATAATGTTGCATTCCACAGTCTGCACCAATTCTTAAAATTTGCAGGTAAGCTTGAACGGCGTTCACACCTCTGTGAACGCGGGCACCGACCAAGCGATGGCAGGAGGGGAACCTTGGCTTCAAGATTAGCGATTTAAAACGACCCCAGGTTACATACAATTCGAAACTATGTGACAATTCCAGATAGTAATATAATATAATAAAATACTGTCTTGAAACTCGGATATCTCCAATATGAAGGAGAAATAAATAAATCGAATTATTAAATGTTTCGAAAAAATAATATTCAAGATGTGGAATAAGAAATATAAAAGTAACGTGACAATTCGAGGTAGTAATATAATATAATAAAATACTGTCGTGAATCCCGGATATCTCGAATATGAAGGAGAAATAAATAAATCGAATTATCAAATGTTTCGATTTAGTTTAATAATATAATATTAATTATCCTGTCGAACATCGGTAACTCAAACTCTAAAAGTTGTATTTCTTGATATCCGAAAACACTTCATTCTCATTCACCAGCAAGGAATTTAGGAGGATGAAATCGCAACGAAATATTTGGGAAAAACGTCGAAATATTCGATGACCGGGTTCACTCATTTTCACCATAAGATAGAAAAACATCAAAGTTTGATGAAGAGCGCTATTCGATATCTTTTAATAACCAATGAAAAAGATTGATTTAAAACGGGTTTCCTTTTGTTTTGATGTCTTCAAAAAATCCTAACCATATCTGGAATAAAAAAGAATGCGAAATTGTTATTGTGCTACTGAAATCAAAGTATCATTAACTTAAAGGAAATAAACTCAATGGTATAAAAGATGCACCCCTTCTAAACTTACAGGCACTTATTTTTTGTCCAACATTTGACATTTCCGTGATCAAGCAAATAACATTTGCTTGGCGTGCGGCCTAAATTTCCTTAACCTCTTTCGAAGAAAAAATCTTTGGCACGCAGCTGATGTTCCAAGTACACTAACCACTGTGCAGTGTTTCTTTCCGGTAAATCCACTTCCAGGAGAAGACAGACAAGTTGGATTTCTCAGTTCGAATTAAAATACCACGATCCCCACTTCGTTTCTATCAATTACGTGGTTAATAGATGAGTGTTGTAGAATTCTTTACCAATAATGATAAGATAGAAATAAAATTAGTAGAAAGCAACCCAGCATATTTACAATCGGTGCAAGCCAGCGGTGGAGTGTAATGGCAAATGGGCCGCTTAGGGGCACACCAATCTGTTGGGCTGTTTGACCGGGAGAGGTGGCACAGGGCATCAACTGATGTCCCTGCAGGGCCTCTCAGCAGGAGGTCCTAGGTTCGAGTTCCGACAATGGCAAGATTGCCAACACTAGTTAAATAGCTGGGTCGCATTCAGCCGCTCTCAGGAGGAGAATTCTAGCGGCCGGCTGCTCTGATCAGTAGTTTTCTGTGGGGTCTCCAATCAATACGAGACGAATTCCGGAGCAGTACCCTAACAAACGGGCCACGGACCGCGCGCAATCTTTCCTTCGCCCTTGTCCTATTCTCACAACTTACTTACACACACTCTCACATTCACTACACCACCACACTTGTTGGGAGAGCAGTCGAGAGCTTAGAACTTGTCCCCGCTGGTGGGAGATACCTGTTTAGGGAAAACCCTGCTGGTCGACGATAGGTCGGTGCCGCGTCACGCCATCCAGCAGGGAAGATCACCTCCTCCTCCAGCAATAAAAAATTCACTACATTTACGGGACTAATTATCTTATCAATTGACGCGTCCGGATTCACTAATCAATCAATATATGTAAGACTGTGTTTGCTGTGTAAAGAGCGGAAATCTGGATATTGTCCTCTTTTTACAGCAACATGTGCTGCTTTTTCTCACAAATACATAACTCACTGAGCTAGCTCTTTATTCTTAGAATTTGAATTAACTTTCTTTATATACACCAGTGAGAAAATCTCGTTTTTGCCATTTTCGGACAATAATGTCCTTTACGCAGCGTGACAACTTGATTCGAACTCCAATTCTTTCACGCTTAATTCCGAAATTTGGTGCATTGGGTTCTGGCCAATTGAATCCAAATACGGAATAAACGGAACCTTTACCAAGGAATTCCGAGTGAACACAATCTGATTGGTACCCTCTGACATCGCGTGTTACGAATTTCCGTCCGCCTTGGAACATCTTTTCACAGAATTTCTTCGAATCGCTCTTCCTTCGAGTCAGGTCTCTTCCCTCGATTCCAGGAAGCATTTAGAGCAGGGGTACCTACGGGATGAATTGATTGATTTATTAATGTTGCCACGAGCGTCAACTGCTAATGGCAGTAAGTGTTGGTCTCGTAAGTAATGGTCCCGTAAGTGTTGTGCATATTATATCGCTAGAGTTGGCGGTGATTTACCTTCCTCGGTCGGCGAGAACCGCCGCAGTTTGAAGAGTAAATGTGTGTGTAAGGGGAGAGGATAGGATAAGGAAGAGGAAGGAAACATCGCGATGCAAGGCCCGTTTGTAAGGGGCACCCAAACAAACGGGCTCGGGCTACCAAATCGTAATGGAAAATATGTCAGATTAACATTCAGACACCACAAAATAATATTACAAAACGAAAATGAACGATTTTTTAAAATGTTTCTTCTAATTTAGACGTGTTCTGTGGAATCTTTTTGGGGGCATTTCTGATCCTAACCGATTAAAAATCAAATTACTTTCAAGAAAACTTCGAAAACTTAAAAGTTTACAAAACTGGATATAAATAGCATATTTGAGAGCAGAATAATTTCATGTAATATATTTGTGTTCTGTTGTGTTGCAAAACATAATTTGCACTTGTGATCACAAATAGCCTAGAAAACAGAATCTAAGGGTTGAGAGGTAAGTCTGCAAGAAGAAGGTTAGGAATCCCCTATTTCGAGGAACTGGGCTTTCAACGAACCGCCCTGTGGAAGTGGCGTGGGGTGTGTGTGTGAGAGGGTAGAAAAGGGGGGTGTTGTCGGAAGGGGGCGGGGCGAGGGGCCCCTCCGGATGGAGTTAACGCCTGAGCCACGCGACCGGACGCTTGATAAGTCGAGGATTACCCTCGCCTTGCGGCCATTTCGTAATCGGAGTGAGGGCTCGTGACAAGAAAACAACCGTGATATCTTACTTCAATCTTCGTATGTCCACGATGATTCAGACTGTTTGCTAAAACGATTGCCAATATTAAGTGATTAGAAATGACATGAAAATCGTTAGATATATTTAGATCTAATTAATCTATTTCGAATTTAATTTACGTAATGGACTTATTCAAATTCGTATGTAGAGCATAAAATTATTCATCACAAATAATTGTAACAGAACATTTTTAAAAACAATAAATAAAAATGTGTACATTCTATTCAGCATGAATGTATATTACAATGTAGTCTAAATAATTATTTAATTGCAATAGATGATAAGTTGATATACAAGTTTTAGATGAAAATGAACAAATAATTTTTAACTTTTACTCGTTCTAATCATCTCGGGCCAAAGGTCCTCCGGCTTTTTATCGCCACTCGATCATTAGTATCCTTATAACGCCCTTGTTTCATAAATAACTATTGTTTTCATACTGCAAATTTCGAATGGTTCTTAGCTTTCACACCCCTCCACTGGAGCTGTTCTGGAATTTACTGCTCGTGTACGAGGTGAAAGTGTAAGAGCTTCTTCTGCATCGCCGCCAGACGCGCATTCTATAGCCTCGTCCTAGTATCACGGAAGCGAGCCTCCGCCGCCCCGCTCCCCAGCGCCCGTAACTGCAGGCGGCAGGCGAGTGGATGGCGCAGTGCTTATTCCCTGAGGGGCGCTCTCCGCCACCGCTCGCGTGACCTGAGCGGGGGCAGGTGAAAGAGCAGCTGCCGCGAATAGCCAGCTCGTACCATCCGGCTCGGGGATGGGCCCTCCGCCACAACTCACCCGGCTCCGGCTCACCCAGGCTCGCCTCTTCTCGCTGTGCTCATCGAGTCGTCTCCTTCAGCGACCTGAATTCTTTTCAGCCCCTAGCGTTCCTTAACGGCCTAGCTTCATTCCGTCCAGCGGCTTATACACCCACCAACACCGACCAGATACTCTCTGCTCCTGCTCATCCAACCAGTGCTTATTCCCTGAGGGGCTGCCGTGAATAACCAGCCCGTACCATCCGGCTCGGACAGGACTCCTCTGCCACAACTCACCGCGCTCTGGCTCACTTTGGCTTGCCTCTCGATTTGTCTCCTTCAGCGCCCTGAATTCTTTTCGGCCCCTATCTTCGTTAACGGACTCTCTCATATCTCCAATCCCTTATAGCCCCTCTAACACCTACCAAATTCTCTCTGCCCCTTCTCGTGCAACCATATCTCAACGCCCCACCAACGTGTATCAACCCCTTCCGGCATCTCCTCAGACATCCTAGTCCCTCCCAGCCCTTCAATTCTTTTCGATGCTTCCCGTTACCTAGCAGCACCTGTGACCTACTCATTCCCTGCAGCACCTCTAAGTCCTTCCGAACCTACTTCATTCCCTCTAGACTCTCAAATCAGTGCTTATTCCCTGAGGTGCTGCCGCGAATAGCCAGCCCGTACCATCCGGCTCAGAGATGGCCCCTCCGCCCAACTCACCGCTCTCCGGGTCACCTCAGCTCGCCTCTTCCTGCTGCGCTCATCAACTCGTCTCCTTCAGCGACCTGAATTCTTTTCGGGCCCTAGCGTTCCTTAAGGGCCTCTCTCCAGCCCCTTAAAGCCTGCTTCATTCCCTCCAGCCCCTGATAACCCCACCAACAACTACCAGATACTCTCTGCCCCTCCTCATTTAACCATATCTCAACACTCCACCAACACGTATCAAACCCTCCCGACACCTCTTCAACCATCCCAGTCCTCCCAGTCTCTCTGTCCCTTGAATTCAATTCAACCCGACCCCTCCTCACTTCACAGCAGCCTCTCTCATCCAACCATTCCCTTCAGCACCTCTAAGTCTCTTCGAGCTCATTTCATGCCCTCCAGACCCTCAAAGTCTCACTAACAAATACCCTGCCCATCCTCGCCAATTTCGGTCCCCCAGTCCCTCTCAGCCTCTTTCCCAATACTTTTCAACTCTTACAGTTTCTTAACGGCCCCTCTAAACTCTCCATTCCTTCCAGTCCCTCCAAGCTTCATCGACCCTGCTTCATTCCCTCCAGCCCTCAAAAGCTCTTCAACACATACCAAACACTCTCGGCCCCTCCATCGCAGTTCTCCAGTCAATGTGACCGGGAGCGGTAGCTCAGTGCATCAACTGATGTCACTGCAGCGCCTTTGACCGGGAGGCCCTAGGTTCGAATCATGACGGCGGCAGGATTTTCAACTCCAGCTTCTCAGCTAGGTCGAATTCAGTCGCTGTCTGGAGGAGAATTCTAGCGGCCGGCTGCTCTGATCGGTAGTTTTCCGTGGTTTCTCCGATCAACACCAGGTGAATGCCGGAGCAGTACCCTAACAAACGGGCCATCGACCGCGCGCGATCTATCCTTCCCACCATCCAGCGGGGGAAGATCACAGTCATCTCACGAGGAAACATGCACTACACTTACGGGACTGATGACCTACTCTGTTGACGCGCCCGGAATCAGCAACCAACCAATCCAGTCACTTTGAGCCCCACCACCTCCTACCTCCCACCACTCCTTTTCTAGCTCCTCCATCTCCCGCCCCTTCTTTGATAAGCTGTCCGTAACCGGTCGGGCCTCGTTCGCCCTTTCCTGCCTCATCCTCGAGACACGAAAACTTCGGAAAACACGAGCACTGCGAGAGGCATTCAGTCAGATCTCATTCGCTCGCTCTTCTGGTGGATCTTCCTGTCACCCACCACCACGAGCCTCCGATACCGTGAGGGGCCAGCGCGTGTCTGTTAGTTCCAATCTATTCCACGCCGACAACCGACTGACGCTGACCGCACGCGATCTTTTCTTTCTCATCCAGTCCTTATCCATTTACACACTTGCACAATGTTAATTGGCACGTGCGTAGATTGGCAAACAGGTGTGAAAAGAACAACTTTTAAAATAACATTTCTATTCTTTACTACCTAATATTACATGAATATATGGATGGATAAATTAGTACCCTTTATTACTTACTCGTGATAGATGGAAGTATGAAAAGTCTTGTGTGCATATGTGCGCGCGCGCGCGCGTGCGTGTGTGTGTGTGTGTGTGTGTCTGTGTCTGTGTGTTTGTGTTGTCCCTCGGTGCGCATAAACGCCCTTGCACAGTCATCCTTACTGTTTCAGCATTGCCACCCTCCTCAATTTTTGAGTGAAAATTTATTGTTTTTCAAATGTTAGTACCCTTGTTTTCTTGGTACTTTTATTTATTAATGTAGTAAAAGGATGGTGAAGAGATTCTGGAAGTGAAGAAAACGTTGGCTGATATATAATTCTCCCTCATTCCTAATGTACAGTTTTTACAGTTTTTGTCTAAATCAAGTAAAATAAATCAAATTCGAGAAATGGTTTCGATACATACATATTTGAGATATACGAATACCGAAAACCGGAATTCGAGTTATCGAGGTACCAAATTTGAATATCTCGAATGTCAAGTTTCCACTGAGTCCACCTCAGCTCCGGGAAAATCCCAGCGCATCCTCTTCCGGAGTCTCCGGTTCGCGGGGGTGGGGCGGGGGTGGGCCGGAGGCGAGGGCGGAGTCAGCAGGCTGTTAGCGGCGCAAACAGCCCCCGCGGGCGGCACGCGACCACCTGCGCGCTCCCAGGGCGCTCCCGGGACGTCGCCGCCGCCCACGCCCACGCCCCGCGCCGCCCTCGCCCCACATCAGCCCCCGCCGCCACGCTCGCGGCTGAACCCGATCACTCGCAGCCCCCGCCCCGCCCTCTTCTAAATCCGTTCACCCGCAGCCTCTGTCAGTCGCTCTCACCGCCCCCATGCACTCTGACCGTCAACGCTAATATCGCAGTCCTCGCCGTACACGTCGACGCATCACAAATGCCATCGCCCACACCGCCCCGCCCCACCTCACCACGTGACGCCCACGCCCAACTACAGCCCCCGCGCCCCGTTCTCTGCTAAACCCGATCACCCGCAACCCCTGTAGCTCTCACCGCCCGCCCTTCTAAACCCGTTCACCCGCAGCCTCTGTAGTCGCTCTCACCGCCCCCATGCGCTCTGACCGTCCACGCTAATGTCGCAGTCCCCGCCGTACACGTCGACGCATCACAATTGCCATCGCCCACATCGCCCCGCTCCACCTCACCACGTAACGCCCACGCCCAAACTCAGGCCCCGCCGCCCCGTCCTCCGCTAAACTGGCTCACCCGCAAGCCTTGTTGCTCTCATTGCCACTGCCTTGCTGCCGCCTCCGCCCTGCGGTATGGCCGCTGCCCACATAGCCCCGCCGACCACGCCGACCCGCAACTCCCCGCTCACACCGCGTCTCAGCTTCCGACATCATGCCCCCGTCCCTGCTGCTCTCGGCGCACCGTTCTCGGTAAACCCGCTGGCCCGCAGTGACCGTAGCTCTCAATGTCCCAGCATCACTGCCGTCGTCGCTTCGTCCTCGCCGCCCCTCATGTTGCAACCGCCCACGCCGCCCAGCCACGCCCATGCCGTACCTCACTCCCCGCCGCACCGCCCTCGCTTAACCCGCTGGCCTGCATTCCCCGCCGCTCCCTCTGCCGTCGCCGCGACATCACCGCCTCTCCCTGGCTGTCCATACTGTAATCTACTCCCTCGCTTGCCTTCGCCCACACAGCTCTGTCGCCCTCTCCCCGCCGGGCCCCGCCCATACCACAGCTCCTGCAGTCACTATTTCCGGCCCTACCGTTACCATGGCACCGCCCCCGCTAAGCCCGCTGACCCCATTCCCATTATTGATTGATTATTCGATTGATTGACTGTTAGTGATTCCGGACGCGTCAACTAATAAGTAGTTGTACGTAAGTGTAATGCAAGTTTTTTCTTCTCGTGAAATGGCGGTGATCTTCCCCCTCTGGATGGCGAGATCCGGCGACGAACTACCGTCGGCTAGCGGGGTTTCCCAAGCTAGGTATTTCCTATCAGCGGGACACTGCCCCAGCCGGGACAAGCTATTTCCTATCAGCGGGACACCGCCCCAGCCGGGACAAGCTATTTCCTATCAGCGGGACACCGCCCCAGCCGGAACAAGCTCTAAGCCCCAGTCCGGTCTCCCGGCTTGTGTGTTAGTCTAGTGCATGTTAGTGTGTGTCAGTGTGTGAGTGTGTGTGTGTATGTGTGCAAGGGAAGACGATATGACAAGAAAGAGGAAGAAAAGATCTCGCGCGGTCCGTGGCCCATTTGTTAGGGTACTGCTCCGCCATTCGCCTGGTATTAATAAGGAAAACTACCGATCAGAGCAGCCGGTCGCTAGAATTCTCCTCCAAGTCACGACTGATTTGGACCCAGATGACAAGGTAGTTTCGAAAATCTCCGGTCAAACGCTCCGGGTACGGCGGTGGAGGCGAAAGCGGGGAGATTGGGGCCGGTGGCGCTGGCGAGGGGTAAGGGCGGTGGCGGCGGCAGAGTCGGAGTCGAAACCGCGGTCGGGGGCGGGGCCTTGGGCGTCCCGGGATTGAAAGCGCGCGCTCCGGTTTCCGGGGGGCGGGGGCGGGAGACGACGTCGCGTGTCGCCACGCGGTGCTGTGCCTGCCGCCGCCAGCCCGGCCCCCGCCCCCGCCCCGCCCCCGCCTCTGCTTATCCTGTTAGGCTTCGGTTACTGCGCTCTCCAGGAAGCACGCGTCCCGCGGACTGGCGCCCCCGCTCCGAGTAGAGAGGATTCTTTGCTTCGCCTCTCGTTGCGCTATTGTTCATTTTCGCTACAACGAGGAGAAACGAAAGAGTTGTTTTTGTAAGAAGAACTAAAACTAAAATCTTGCACGCCGGTTTTCAGATAATCACCATCGCGTCGTAAAAACGATCTAAAATAATAATAATAATAATAATAATAATAATAATAATAATAATAATAATAATAATAATAATAATAATAAAATCAATAACAACAACAATAAGTGCTTATCAGTAATATTAATTGGTTTAATTTCATTCTCTAAGAACTGCAGTTACATTTTGTTTATTTGTTACTTTCTTTTTTCTTAATCTTTTAATCTTTAAGTGTCTTTTGTTGCATTTGTCATCCGGCTTGATACTAACTTTATAATTAGTAACAAACAAATATTAATTTTGTAAGTTATACATACTTCTTTCGTTTGTTCTGAAATAGTTTTTTTCTCTTCTTTAGATGTACAAATCCCTTGTGGCTGTGTAATTTATAAATATGTACGCTTTCTTCAAGTCGCGCAATCATATAATATATTCTCTCTTTCTTTCTTTCTCTCTCTCTTTCTCTCTTTTTCTCTCTCTCTCTCTTACTCACTTATTCTCTCTCTCCCTCTGCTCTCTTCTCTCTCTCTTGCTCACTCATTGTCTCTCTCCCTCTGCTCTCCTCTCTCTCTCTCTCTCTCTCTCTCTCTCTCACACACACACACACACACACACCTATCCCAACGGGCGCATAATCCAGTGACATCTAATTAGTAAATCTTTCGTTTATAATACAGAGAATCGATTGTTGCTTTCCAGAGCCATCGTGAATAATGAAACTTCGTTAAGTGAATGTGAGCGTGCTGGCTCAAAACTTTCTTTGCCATCTCATTTATTCATCGGTGCAATCGGTAGGAGCTTAGGAGAAATGATGTTGACAAGTCTAATAAAATATCCTCTTGTACCCCTTTATCTTTTTGTAGTTACCCTGGGACCGCTCTCGATCTTTTTCACCAAGCTATCACGTCGCTCGATTCGGATTGCGTCACCGTTAGTGAGTAGGTCACGTCCTAATCCAACCCGCAATTTCTGTTCTTCCGGGGTCTTTTTCGAACTTCAGGGGATGTCGAGGGGTACCCACTAAGTCCCTCATGGGGACACATATTAACCTTTGCTCTAGACACACATGCGGGCTCCTTGGTCTGTGGCCAGCAAACCCACAAAGCCTTCCATGGTAGCACATATGCAGGAAAGAAAAGAGACAAACAATCTTGCCCCCGATGGGACTCGAACCCCCGACCCTCCTGACCGAGGCACTCAGTCGGTCCACACCCTAGCCACCTCGGCCACTGAAGTCGACCATTAACCAGAATATAATTACCAGAATACCAGAATGTAATAGGTGGCTCAGGGCATCACCTGCTGTCTACTGCAGTGCCCCTGACTGGGAGATCCTCGGATTCCAGTCCCAACGAATTGTCGAAACGCTGTCTGGATGTTTCGTTCGCGATGTCGTTTATACGTGTCTTCCCCGTCAACTTCTCCTCCAAAAGTAGCCCTGGATCTACGAGGCGGGCTTGAAAATGGAATGGCCCTGTGTCGTGCTCCAACGCGGCTGGGCCGTGTGTGAGGCCGATGGCTTCCCGAGTGCAGCGGATGTGCAGAGCGAGGAGTCACGCGAGGCGAGGCGGTGCCTCCGCTGCATGCACGCCAGCGCACTCGAACCCGCTCCCCGCGCCTCGAGAGCCCCTGCACGGCACCAGCCACTACCCCTCCCGAAAAAGCAGCCTTCAAAACTACTCGAGAATCCGCGCTTGGAATCGTCGGAATATTGTTCATTCTCTGTACTTTTTTCGTGGAGTTTTGTCCGTATTACTTAGTTTTATCCGTATCGTTTCGACCTTATAATTTAGTTTTATCCGTATCTTTTTGCTAATATTTTTGTTTTATACATATTATTTCTTCCAAATTATGTAATTTTATCCGTCTCGTTCAATTTTGTATTACGTTATTGTTTTCCCATTATTTAATTGTACCTATATTCTTTGGAATCATCGGTACATGTGGAATATTTTACATTCTCCATACATTTTTCGTGGAGTTTTGTCGGTAATACTTAGTTTTATCCGTATCATTTCGACCTTATAATTTAATTTTATCCGTATCTTTTTGCTAATATTTGTATACGTATTATTTCATCCAAATTATGTAATTTTGTCCATCTCGTTCAATTTTGTATTACTTTATTGTTTTCACATTATTTAATTGTATCTAAATTGTTTGGAATCGTCAGTACATGAATATTTTTCATTTCCTATACATTTATCGTGGAGTTTTGTCCGTATTACTTAGTTTTAGCCGTATTGTTTCGACCTTATTATTTAGTTTTATAAGTATATTTTTGCTAATTTTTTGTTTTATAAGTATTATTTCTTCCGAATTATTTACTTTTATCCGTCTCGTTCAATTTTGTATTCCTTATTATTTCCCATTATTGAATTTTATCTATATCTCTCCCTACTATTTAGTCAATGTAATTTAGTTGTCAGGGAAACCACGAGCGTCTGTGACGATATCCCACCAGAACGGTTTAATCGAGATACAGTTCAAAACGGGGAGATGTGACTGTCGCGTGTCGTGAACCTCCAAGAGACTTAAAACTAGTGTTTTACAAGGAAGGCACTTGCATAGGCGATTCTTCTGCTGCATGCAAGGCAGCGCACTCGAACCCGCTCCCCTCGAGAGTCCCTGCACGACAGCATATACCCCTCCCGAAAATTCCGCCTGAAAGAACTTCTCGAGATTTCATGCTCTTCCATTCGTCAGGGTGTGGGGAAGTTTCATCCGTATTATTGAGTTTTACCCGCAAAGTTTCGGCAGTGTAATTTAGATTTATCCTTATGTTTGTGCCAGTATGTTTGTTTTATAAGTATCATTTCTTCGGAATTACATAATTGTTACCATTTAGTTTTGTCTGTATTATTTTGTTTAATATGTATCCTTGTGTTACTAAGTAATTTTATCCATATTGTTTTATCCGTATTATTTAGTTTTATCCCCATCGTTTCAGTTGTATCATTTAGTTTTATCTGCATATTTTTGCCAATATGTATGTTTTACACGTATCATTTCTTACACATTATTAATTTTTACCGTTTCGTTTCATTCGGGTTAGTTTGTTTAATCCGTATTATGTTGTTATTCTGTAATTTTATCTATGTCGATTTATCCGTATTATTTTGTTGGTCAGTACCGTTTCACATGCCCGCGAAAACATGAGACTCTCCGACAGATAATGCAATTCGGTGTAATTTAAATTAAGATAATTATGGAAAAAATGGGCGTTTATTACTGTTATGTCTCCCGAAGAAATACTTGTCCTCCAGAAAAAAGTGGATTATAAGTGAAGGACACTTGCGATGCTTCAGCTGCATTCACACCCGCGTTCTCGAACCCGTTCCCTCTACCAAGAGAGCCCCTGCTTCGCAGCATATATCCTTCCCGAAAATTCCGCTTGAAAACCTGCTCGACAATGCATGCTATTGAAATCGTTGGAATATGTGGAATATTTCTCCTTACTTTTTCGTGTTGATTTTTCCGTATCGTTTCGTCAGTACAATTTTGTTTTATCTTTTTGCCAATATTTTTGTTTTATAAGTATCATGCCTTCCGATTATGTAATTTTATCCGTCTCGTTTTATTGTAATATTTTTAATTCCTTTTCTTTCATTATTGAATTTTTATCAATCCTGTTTTCTTCATATTATTTAGTCAATGTAATTTCGATGTCAGGGAAAACACGAGCGTCTGCGACTGGGGTTTCCCCTTCAGGTATCTCTTCCAGCGACGGGGAGGGGGCATCTCCATAGCCGAGCAAGCACTAACTTACCCATTGGCCTCTCGTAATGTGTGGTACATGCAAATGTAAGTGTGTGTGTGTGTGTGTGTGTGTGTGTGTGTGTGTGTGTGTGTGCGCGCGTGTGTGTGTGTGTGCGCGCGCGCGCGCGCGCAAGGGAGAGGAGGGAACATGGTTGAGAAAGGAAAGATCGCGCGCCGTCCGTGGTCCATTTGTTAGTATACCACTCTGGCATTCGTCTGGTACTGATCGGAGGAATCACAGAAAAATACCGATCAGAGCAGCCGGCCGCTCACTTAGCTCCTGATTCACTGATTCCCGAAGCAACGGAAACCCCTTGAATTCTGCTGATTCTCGTGACGTGTCTAACACTTGATCAGCCCGGTCGGTTGGCCCCGTGAGTAGCAGCGACCTCACATAACAACCACGCAGGCGCACAGTACAGAAGGCGGTGAGAACGAACAAGTGCAGGAGACAGGGCGCTCCCTCGTCAGCCCCACTCCACCCCCCCGCCCCCCTCACCCGGCGCTAGAGGTCACAGCCCCTCGCATCAGGAAGCGTGCCTAGTCGCAATGCATACACGTCATATTTAACTCTCAATTTCAGGCCTTAAGTGGCCGTTCGTCGGGCGATGTATCCCTGGCTCCCCACCGCTACGCTGTTTCATGCTTAGAACTACCGAACTGCAGTGGGCCGAAATCACTTCCGAACTGCAATTGTATACAGTTGTATCATTTGTGTGTTCTTGTATTTCATTACTTCAAAACACAAAGGGAATAAAATTGGAGTTCTCCGACATTTCGACATAATACGATTCGAATGCCCCATCATAATAGAGAAATATAATATGAAGATAACAAAATAAGATTCGAGATATAAAAAAATTAAGTTGCAGTGCTAAAATTCGATTAATACAGGTTTCCTCTGTTCATTATACGACGCTACAGTCTCTATTGTACGCAATGGCTACAGGACCCGTGCTCTTTCACATTACAACGGTGGTCCTATTTAACACTCAATACCTGGGTTTAAGTGACAATCTATCAGCTCCCGCTCAACTTCCGCAAAACCTCGCAGCCCCCGCCGCCTCGCGCCGGGGTCACGGACCTCGCGCGATCTTTCCTTCCTCTTCCTTGTCCCTTCCGCACCCCTTACACACTTAAACATACATGCACTACACTAGCACACATGCTGGCAGACCATTGGGGAACTACAAGCTTGTCCCGGTTGGGGCGGTTCTTCCGTGCTGAAAGAGGCACTCGTAGTTACAGGGGGATCCGTAGTTACAGGTGAACGTGGATCTCACCATCCTGTGGCAGGAGTAGCTCTTCAAACTCCCGGAATAAAACATCCACTACACTAACGGGACCACTAATCGTCTCCCGGAAACATCAATCAATCACGAGCGCTATTCGGCGATTCGCCCACAGCTCCATCAGCTTAAAAGAACCACCCAAGTGTGTCCTTGTGAAAAGACAAATTCAATTGCTCCTCTGTGCATGCGTGTTTATTACTCGGGTCACCCGATGCCACATGAGAATAAAAGAACCACCCAAGTGTGTCCTTGTGAAAAGACAAATTCAATTGCTCCTCTGTGCATGCGTGTTTATTACTCGGGTCACCCGA
>BLKR01006149.1:0-63724 GCA_011170035.1 Teleogryllus occipitalis
AGCCTACGAGTAGGAGAAAATACCTACATGCTGGTGGTGCGATCTCTACAATTGCGGTCATGAGGTGAACTCTTCCTTGCTCTCGAACGCGGGTTTTAAAGTCTGGCCCGCGTGGTCTTATTTAGGCTTTGCCTATCGCAGTAACCGGAATGACTGTTTCAGGTATAGAAAACGTTTTAGAAATACGTAGAAATGACTGTTACCTATTACAGACATTTGCGGCCCTTTCCAGAACCAATCGTCTCCAAACTATTTTTCTGTTTAATTTCATTGCTGGGATACTGGGATAAGGACATCTGGCCCCCTCAGGGAGCCTGTAGACTCATCTCAACCACTTTTCTACTTCTTGGGACACGCTTAGATACTCAAGACAACAACGCATGACACTGCAGTGCCTCTGATGGGGAGATCCAAGAATTCGAGCCCCGACATTGGCAGGATTTTCGACACTAGCTTCACAGCTAGGTCTAATTCCGCTGTTCTCTCGAAGAGAATTCTAGTGACCAGCAGCTCTGATCAGTATTTCCGTGGTTTCTCCGATCAATACCAGGAGAAAGCCGGCGTAGTACCCTAACAGGCCAAGGTCCGCGCGCGATTTTTCTTTCCTCTTCCTTGTCCTATCCTCGTCCTGACTTACAAACAATTACACTTACATGCACTATACTAACACAATCAGTCGGAAGCTAAGAGCTTGCCTTGACTAGGACGGTGCTCTACTCGTGGGAGATACCTGGTTAAGGAAAATCGTCGCTAGCCGACGTGAAAGTCGGAGCCAGATCTCACCATCCAGCAGGAAAAAATCACTACCACCTTCTGAATAAAACAGGTACACTTACGGTACTAAAGTTCTAAACAGTTGACGCGCCTGGAAATATTGATCAATCTATTTCTTGATTTTGCTGAATTTCGCTCGTTTGCCCATTTCAGCGAGTATGGGCAGGGTAAGAAAACGAGAGAGTGAATGAAGCGAATAAACTCCAGCTCTTCGAACACCTGGCGTTTTCGCGGCTTAGGCTCATGTTTCAACATGGCGGTTAAGAAATCGAAACTAATGCAACATTATATTATCCTTAAAGAATATAGGATCAGAGGTAGAAGCAGAAAACGAGAGCAAAAGAGCACGCATTTGTAAAGAATTACTTGCAAATGTTCGCTTTATTTCTTCCCTTCTCTCACGAGAACTTTGAAAGCATCTTTAAGCGACAAGAAGATAAGTCAGTTACAACCTTCACGCAGTACTGTCCATCAAATTAATTTTATTAATTTTTATTATCTCTTCTTCTATATCTTCTACTTCTACGTTTTGTGTCTTACTGCCTGACGATTTCTTTCTTTCTTTCGTGCTTTCTTTCCTTTTCTTTTTCTCGTCTCTCTTTCGTCCTTCTTTCTTTCTTTTGTTATTTCTTCCATTTGTATTGCACATAAAGATATCATTAATAAAAATGGATTGAAATGCTCTGAACAAGGGCACCAAATAAATGCTTGACGGCAATATGTGCAACACAGTTAAAACCCACACAAAACCCCAACGAAATGCATCTACTCAATTGCTCATTCTGTTTCAATTTTAAGCCTTTAATAGAAGAAAGCTTATAAAATACATAAACTGGAAACAATATCTTGAGTAATAAAGACCAATAGCATCATAATATAAAGAGCAATCTATAAATTCAACCAAATTACATTAATTGTGCATTTCAACATTTAACTCATAAAATTACAAAGCAAGAAGGTGTATTCGAACGATTCGCTGCATTGTTTCGAAATTTCCGTGAATATGGAAATGCGTTTATTAACCTCCCAAAAGTACAATGCTACAATGTTATATGAATTCTTTCTCAGATAGTTAACAAACTTACACTTTTCTCCATTACAATCAATAAACACGAACCAAAGTTAAGTAAAAAGAGTATCGCATACGATATACGAGTAGCGCAAACGATAGTCGTTCAGAGAAGATCTGAAAAAAGTTCCATTCTGCTTTTGGAAATATCTTCTGCGTCAAAATGCGCCAAAGTCAATTAAAGAGAAAAACGCACTCATTGGCGCGGAAACCGCCCATGCAAATATTCTACGGAGCTTTTGTGAATTGCTGGAACCACTTCCCAGTAATTTGTGCGGAATAACATGAAATAAATGATCCAATTTAAAGTACTACGCCCTTTCCTCAATGGCTTTCACTTATCTTCTTTCACATGCATAATTACTCCTCTCGCCACGCGGCCTGGCGTCGAAGGAAGGAGATAAACTCAGGGCAATTACTTTTGAAATAGTTAATTCTTTCCGTAATGGACACGCGCGCGGGGGCACTTCATCGCTCTGCCTCGGGTGGGGGGGCGGGGGCGGGGGGGTACAGGCGGGGGGGGTACCGCTTGCAGGTCGCGCCCGCGGCCACTGGCAACCAAAAGGTCGACCGCCCCCACAATGCCCAACAAAACGGGAACCAAGAACGTCGGATTGATTGATGTTTCAGTGGGGTGAATCAACTGCTCAAGTCGTTAGTCCCGTAAGAGTATTGCATGTTTTTATCACGGGAGGTGGTAGTGACTTTCCACAGCTGGATGGTGAGATTCGGCGCCGACGTACACGTCACCTAGCAGGGTTTTCCCCAACCAGGTGTCTCCCACTAGCGGGGTACCGCCCCAGCCGGGACAGGTTCTAAGTCCTCAACCGATCTCCCGGCATGTGTGGTACTGTAGCGCATTTTAGTGTGTGTGAAAAGGGTGAGGATAAGAAAAGGAAGATCGCGCCCGGTCTGTGGCCCGTTTGTTAGGTTACTGCTCCGGCATTCGCCTAGTGTTGATTAGAGAAACCATTAGTAATACTCATCATTAAGTAACAACACTCATCTGCAACCACGATTTGTGGGCAACTCTTCTTGTAGTACATTTGTTCGCATTGCCACTTTCAACATAGGCGCCACTCACCAGAACGTCTGCACTAGACAACCGAAGGCTCAAAACGCAACTCAGCTGTGGTCGCTAAAGGGAGGCATGGACTCACGCAAGTAAATTATTTCCTATGACTGTATGGTTGCATGATTGAATTATTTCCTATGACTGTATGGTTATCACTCGTATGTTTAACAAGAACCTTTATTGAAAGATATGTTCAGTTGCAATGAACCTACAGTGTTTATATTAGTATTATAGTATACAAATAATAATTAATATTGATGTTGATCGCACTGAGAACGAAAATATGATTTTAGCGAAAGACAACACTTTTCATTTAATTAATTCCTCTCCAATATTACATATAATGTTCCCGTTATTTGCATAAACTTATTGTGAGATGAACGTAATGCACGGTGTGTACACGGCCGAGAAAGGAAATTTGCAACTCTGACACGGATACTACAATCGGAAATTAAATCGAATAAGAAAACAGGAAGTACTACAAAAATATTACTTATTTGTCAATTTGGTAATTCAGCCTCTAGCCAGTGCCTATTGTCTGTAATATACGTACGGTAAGAAACCAATACTTGCTATGACACCCACGCAATATTATACGTACGTATTTTATTGGAATTCAAGGAAAAGGGTACACTTGTCGCCGATTTGTACGGTTGTCGCCGAAAAATATTTTGTAATCAGCAAATATGCTTGCACGCAATGTAGTCCATCCTAATCACTGCCACATAGGGCTAATTGTCCATTAAGCTAACCTTTCTATAATTCAAATGTTCAGGCCTCATTTTGTACCTGGAATGGGCATTTCTTGTTCTCTTGATACGTAAGTGCAAGTCAAGACTATTGACGGTTTCGGCTTACAAGATAAAAAGTTGTAGCGACAAATCACGAGATGCGGTTGCCAGCTGCTTCCCGTAAAATCACAGAATGTCTCTTTCAAAAGTACTTGCGTGTGGCTCGTTCTGAAACCCGAACTGCCCCAGACCGACGTGATCCGTTTTCACCTGTAAGAAGCGCGGTATAGAAAATATCCGGGGGACATATTGCGCAGTTAACCATCATATAAATTATATAAAGGTATATAGTCTCCACTATATCAGGATTAGTTTCCCTATGTATTGGAAAAGGCATGGTTAATGGAATTTAAAAATTGACATGTTTAATAGCCCTTCTGTATGTGTTTGTTATTTGCAAACAGGAAAGGATATTAAGCTTGAAAAAGTCCTTTATTCACGTTTGCATACGTTTCTCATTTAGCTTCCATCGCAGCACAATTTTAAATCTAAGAGTTACGATTTCTTACAGTTAAATTGTAACTTTTGAAATAATGTCATAAAATTTGTCATACCAATTTTGGGGTAGTATATTAACCCAAACAACCCAACAACCAACATTGTCGATTGTCTACACTATAACGCCTTATTAAAAATCGTCGGCGTAACAAAAAAATTATTCAGAATATTTTGTTCCTTTCCGCAGATCTACTTGATTTACAAGAAGTTTTTAAATGTGTCGCGGAAAATTGTCTACACGAAAGTGATCAAACATACTCAAATAATGCATAATGATTTTCCTTTAATATTCCTGTATTCTCAATAGAAAATATAGGCAATTTTTCATACAAATGCTAGGTACAAGCTTTTCAATGCCGGCCTGGATAGTCGAGGTCGTCAAGGCTCAAGCAGCCGCGGATCGATGGGTTGTAGGTTCGAATCCCGTCTCGGGCATTTATGTTATTGTTGTCCTTACATGTTCTCCCTAAAGTTCCCTTTACAGGTTAAAAACCTTAGTGGTCGCTATATGACCAATATGTTGAAAAGCAACCTAAAAAATGCTATGCAACGTTACGAAAACTATTTTTCTTTGAAAAAATCACCATTTGAATTTAATGGTGGCTGCCCTTGAAAAACTTATTTCCAAAAAGCTAAATAAATCATGATTTTCATTGAAAGGGATAAAAAGTGAATTAAATATCATTTACTTTCTCTGTTGTTGTTTTTATTTTTATAAGGTTAAGAAAGAGAGTAGTTTTTTGAAATAATATTTTATGTTTTGGATGCACACATCCTTCATAAAAACGAATATAAAAGAAAGTAATAAAAAGGTTTTATTGTGTCTTAGTGGTATAGGTACTCGTACATTTCGTTAATACTTGTGCTCAAAGAGATTCCATTTTTGATTGTGAAACAGTGCAGTAATATCTTTACACGACACTTTTAGGAAGTGATTTCAGGACACTGATACCATGTTTCGCTGACAAAAAGCAAATGAGGCCTATTTAATAATCCTTAGAACGTATTCATTATTTACCAAAATCGGAAAACGATATCTGGAAATATTTTATTCTTAGGAATCACATAAACAACGGATATGTAAAGAAAGCGTGATGATCAAAGAAAACGTTCCGGTGAATCACGAAATTCGATTAAGTTGAGGTGTTGGAGATATATCCTGTCGCGTCATGGACTTGACTCCTTGCTCCTGAGTTGCAAGGTATGGGGATGAGGGAGCCAAATATGGGCTCCCGAACAAAGGTCACCCCCACGGAAATCCCAGAGGGTAGGGGGCTGGTTCGTAGACGCCGGGCACAAAATGCGGCGTCGGTGGCACTCGCTTCAAGACGAGTGCGTGGGGGGCAGATGACGTAGGAGGTCATGTGACTCGGGCCTATATTAAGGTGCATCGCAGGACCCTTCGGGGGTAACGATTCTGGTTTCCTTGCGGCAAACACCGCAAAACTTGTCTGGCCGGCGCGGAAGTGCTGAAGGCACGAGTAGGTGTTCGAGGTTCGGACACGGTGAAGTATGCCTTATACTTTAGGGCAGATGGTCTGCCGAGGCACATGAGGTGCCCAGTTGCGAATCGGCCGAGTTGGTTACTCCCAGGCGTGGCCGGAGGGCGCGTGTTGGGAGAGGGGGGCTGCGGCAGGTAGCTCCGACAAACGCCTTAGAGTGAGGTTTTAGTTACTGTAAATGTATTGTAAAGAAATTGTATATACCCACTCGTGTCTGTTTCTTCGTGGTGTAGATCCCTACCCACGACTTTACAATCCGCCCTCTATCGCACTGAGTCACTACAGCTAAAACGTCCGGAATCTGCGAGGGGATTCAAAGCGGGCGGGGGGATGATTCGGTCCAGGAATCGATCAGTCTGGCCGTTGCTCGCGACGCCCTCGTGTGGCCGCCGATGGCTCGTTATTTCTGGAGGGTTTTATTATTCCACTCGGCCGGCAATAAATACTGGTGGGGAATATGCAGATTTACATGTAAGAACTTATTTTTATCGCAGCTCCTCGACTTGCCGTTCGCCCGAAGACGCTATTTGAAGTGTTTTTATGTCGATACATAAACCCCTTTAAGGTTCCATAAAGTCCCCGCCCGCCTGACCAGATGGGCGGTGCGGCTGCCACTGGGCGTCCGTCCCGAGAAAAAGGAGGGGAGTGGGGAAGGGCGGATGCCGACAGCGGGCGAGGCCGCTCCAGATTGTTTATACCCCTCACCCCCCCCCCGTCGCCAGCCCAGCAGAGGAGGACTCAACGCCGCGTTCAAGGCACTCGACCGTCTGAGATATTCGCGGGCCCGATCGGCCCACGGTTGCCAGATTGGGGAATTCTGTCTCCAAAATGGGAATTGTTTTCGTTGTGGGGAAACAATGGGGAACATAAATGGTCGAGGAAATGTTTCTTTTTTTGGGGGGTGGGGGAATTTTTTTTTCACGGAGTCGAGATAGAAAGATTATTTCCTCAATTATTACGAATAAAAAAGAAACAATAGACATTATTCTCTTTAATATATATGTATCAAAAAAAGAAAAATAAATGACAGGTATGGAGAAAGAAAAACATGAGAAAAAGAAAATGGAATAGGGCCTCGAGCAGCTCAAAGGACAATGATTGGGTGATTTGAAGTATTTGAATTTTCGGGGACAGCCAATGGAATCGTCAGGGACAGCTCATGTCGTTGGTCCCTAATTTGGAGAATAGTTTTCGTTTCAGAGTTGGGGAATTTTGTTTCATTGGAGAGGTTATTTGAGGGAAATTCCGTAGAGGTGGTGGAGAAAGAGCTCGCAACACATCTGGCAACCCTGGATAGGCCTCGCCCCAGATGGCCCACCCAATCGAATTTCCTTGATTTTAGTGGCGGTGCGTGAGGGCGGATTTGAAAGACATTTTAATGCCGACGCCGGAGCGCGTTCTCGAAAGGCAATCGCAGGTGGCGGTTGACTCCCCGATGGATTTTAAGTTGACTCTTTCGAGAAGCTATTGACTCTGCCTTCCCAGCGACCGGCGGACGTAGTATGTTTCAACCCACTGAGCGCCGCATTTAGGTCGAACAAGCCGGACACCCAGATCGAATTGCTCCATTCGCGAGAACGGCTCACTTGAATGTCTTCAATTCTTGTGGTGATGGATTCGAGAGCGATGCTTTCAAAAGCAACCGGAGGATGCGGATGAATGTCTACCATTTCGAGCTCGCTGCTGGGTCTGAAGGGGATAAACGTAATCTCCCCTCATCGCTTTCAATCTTTGAACTCCGAGGCCACTGAAGGAAACGCGTGTCCCGACCGCCCCGCTGCTCAATCTCGCAAACGGATTTCCAGATAATGACGTCTCGTGTAATGGACCATTTTACAATCGAAGGGGTCTCGGCAACATAGTGATAACCTCCATTTTTGTGTTTTTATTAAGTCGTAGGAAAAACACGATTTTAAACACAAACACGATTCAGTTTATGTATTCAGTTCTTACTACATTGTATTTGGTAATTTTATGAACACATTCAACAGCGTTTGCATCATAATAATTGGTTTCTGAGAAAATTTTAAGATTTATTTTTAATAATGTGAAATGAAGTTTATTATTGTGTATCCGAAACTCCTTGATACCCTGGTGAAGTAATCAAATTGTAATAATGAAATTGGCCATATAATTCCATATTAGTATTCTTTTAGCAATATGACTTGAATATGATTTGAGAATCAACTGAATTAATTCTCCTCGAGTTTTGCCAATCTAATTTCTTCCTCTCTATTCTTTTTTCTTTTCTTTTCTGCCTCTCTCTCTCTCTCTCACACACACACAGACATACACACACACACTTTCTCTCTATTTTTCTCTACCTCTCTGCCTTTACCTCTTTACACCTTTTCTCCGTCTCTCTCTCTCCCCGTCTTTTTATAATTGTCTCGGTGATCCCTTTTATCAGCCTCTCTCTCTTTCTCCCCCTTCCTCAGTCTCTCTCTCTTTCTCTGACCCTCTTTTTTTCACTCTCTCTTTCTCTGTTCCCCTCTCTTTTCTCAGACTCTTTCTCTGTCTTTTCCTTTCTCTGTCTCTCCCTTTCTCTGACTGTCTCTTTCTCTGACTGTCTCATTCTCTGACTGTCTCATTCTCTGACTCAGTCCGTCTCTGACTCTCTCCTTCTCTGACTCTCTCCTTCTCTGACTGTCTCTTTCTCTGACTCTCTCCTTCTCTCTCTCTCACACACACACACCTTCCTTCACAAACGCACGCGCGCCCTCCTTCCTTCTCTTTCCTTTCCCCATTCGCTTTAAGCGCCCTGCTCCGCGTCCGCGAGCGGCGCCCTCCCGGCGCTCGGGGCTGGGGCCGGGCCGCGCCCTGGGTGACCGGGTCGGCGATCGCCTTTGGCCGGGGGGGGGCGAGGGAGGGGATGCGGTGCTTGGGCATTTAGGGCCACATCCGACGCCGCGCCGCGCCGCGCCGATTCCATGTTTACTGCGTTGAGCCTCACGAACAGCGCCCCGCCCCCTCACTCAGCGTCAGGCGCTGGTGAGAGACAAACGCTCGCTCAAACTGCAAGACGCGTCGGAGACAACGTTCTAGAATGAATGGTGTAATTTGCAGATAATTAACGTACTCGATTAAAACATTATCAACAAACGTTTTAAAAATTGATGTTTTCAACTACACTTATCAATTTCTTTTTTCAATTACAAATTGTAGAGCGCAATAACTAGTAATTTCGAATATTTAAGTTCGAAAATACAAGCCATACGTAATAAAATATTCAAAAAGTACGTCATCACACAACAAGAATGTTGGCTTGAGACCAAATATTTGATATGTAAATACAATCCTTTTAACTGTAGTGCAACGTGCTCTTAAAGGCGACAGCATTTCTGTAGAATTACTGAAATTGCTTTCTATGAAAAAAGTCTTCAAAACGTTCCATTCCTACTTTTCTGAGTAAATTCCATCCTAGAAAATGACACTTATTAAAATGATATCGATCCCTTCGTTTGACTCTTCAACAAGTCATCCTCAGAGGGTTATTTGGTAAAGCCACAAGAGCGGGTGCTTTGACATTCACCGAAGCTTAAATCCCAACGCACAGTTTGTGTTGTTCAGCAGTGCGACGTAAATCATCAAAGCCAAACTCAGCTGTTTGGACTCGGAAATATCTAGAGCTTCAGAGAAAATACAGACGTTTCATTTTGAGTTATATTACAACTACGAACACCTTCAGAATATATTTAAATATCTTATTTAAATATATTGACATCAGCATAGATTCCAAAAACAATTATAATTTCCGAAACGTTCTCACAGTATTTATAAGTGTCTGTGTCGTTACATTGAGTAACCTCAAGTACGGATTTGTTAAAAAGTATCTCCTATAGATGTCAGACGATAAAAAGATGAATAGCATCCTTGCAAAAGAACCGACAGCATTAGTAGTGCCAAAATGAAGTGTGTGAGAGAGCCCAACAGATCCGTCGCGACCGGAAGACGACATTATGGAAATAAGTCGCTCGCGGCGGAACAACGTCTATTCCATGGTTCTCTCCTATGCACGCGATCGGATGCGCCTTTGTCCTTCCAGTGGCACAAAGCCCCCGCGGCAGATCCAATTAGGCGGCCGCAGCGCCGCCTGCCGGAGAGCGGGTCAAACGAGGCGGCGGGGGCGGGGGCGTGGGCGGGGCGGGCCACGCGTCGCGGATTCCCAGAACAATAAGGGGAAACAAGACCTCCCAAATCCCCTCCGCGACGCGAGGCGACGCGGGGGCGGGGCAGCGTGAGGACGAGCAGGGTGAAGGACGGGCTGCAGAGAGAGGGGATGGGGTTGGCAAGAGGCGAGTAGTGATGGTGCGGGAAGTGATGCAGCACGAAGTGGCAGGGGAGGGAGTGATAAGACGAGGAGTGATGATGGAAGGAGAGACCGCAGGAGACGGGGTGGGAGGAATGGGACGAGGAGGAGTCGTGCAGGGAGAGGCAGTGAGGGCAGTGAAGAAGAGGAGAGTGAAGGGGAGGAGCGTGTCGGTGCGGGAAGGTCGGGGAGGAGGGGGCGCAGCAGGATACAGCGGGGAAGGGGCGGGGCGTTGCGAGTGGGCGTACTGGACCGAGTCACAGTGCAGCGAGGCGAGGCGGGGAGCAGCGGTGCAGGGCGGCGTGGGGTGGGGCAGGGTGCGGGGAGTGGGCACACCGGGGTTTGTCACAGTGCTGCGAGGTGGGGCAGGGTGGGACGGGGCGGGGCGAAGAGCAGCGAGTGGGCGTACCGGGCCGAGTCACAGTGCAACGAGGCGAAATATGGCGGGAGGTGGCGGAAAAGGACGCGGCGTGGCGAGGCGAGACGTGGCGGAACGGAGCGCAGCGAGTGGGAGTACAGTGGCGAGTCAGAGTGTAGCAATGCGGGGCGGGGGGCGGGGCACAGCGGTGCGGTTCAGGGCAAGGCTTAGGGGGCTGAAGTGCAGCGAGTAGGCGTACCGTGGCGGGTTGGGGAGGAGCAGAGAGTAGCAGGGCGGGGCTCAACGGGGCGAGCGCAGTGAGTGGGCATCGTGGCGGGGCGGGAGGGAATGGGTGGGGCGGAGAAGCGCGCGGCAGGGCAGGTCCGTTTCCTCCGGGCGCTCCCTCCTTTTTCCTTCGTCTCCGTCGCGGCACGACGCGCGGGCGGGCGGGCGGGCGGGCGGACTGGCGGGCGGGCGCCCCGCCCAGACAAAAGAACAGGTATTGAAGTCTGAAAGCTCTTTCAATCCGATCAGACCTTGAAAGGGCTCCCTCAGAAATAACACGCGAAAAAGGAAACCGCGCCTTCGCCCGCTTCCACGTTCCCGCGCATGGCCGCGCCTCGTTATAAATACATGAAAAGCACGAAGCCCAGGGCGGCGGGAAATTATTCCTCGCCCTACCCACCCCCCGCCCCGCCCCGCCCACGCGGTCGCCGGCGCCGGCAAATTGACCCACCTCCTCCAAAGGACGGAGCCCAAGTCGATTTGTGACAAACGCGGCCGCGGGACAAAGCGACTGGTTGAGGGAGTGGGATGACCGCGACAGGAAACAAATGCTGAAACTCAAATCTGGCGCAGAAGAGCATGTAGAATAGCAAGTAAGAGAGCTTGTTAAAGGCACGTGAACATACGTAGAGGAAGACGATCGGTAAAAGATATAACGGAAATAATGTATTCTTGTTTCAACGATATTTTCAGCAGAACATGTTCTTGTCGCTTGAGGCAAAATTTTTTAAATAAAAAAAAAGATTCTCTTATATAATATGCTACTCATTTGCCATATGTAAATTGTTGTACTTGCAGGATCCAGGGGTAAATTGCACACTCAATATTCATAAGCAGTTCACTGGTACCATAACCAATACACTTAAAATAAACTTAAACAATAACAAACAATTCGGATAACGGCGTTCTTGCCGTGCAATGTCTTTATCTCTGGCAGTGCTCGATAGCGAACCTAGGCGGCTCGCAGGGTCAGGCGCCGGCGGTTATCACCGGCTGGGCGATAAGGTTCTACCGCGAGGTAGCTGGCGGCGGCGACAGCCCGAAGTCCACTCTTATCGCTCGTAGCTGATAACGCCACGGCTGTGGTTTTATACCTCACCCCCGTGAAGGGGAAAGGGAGGGGCTGTGCCCCTCCACTAGCGGAGCGGCGGAGCGTAACCCCAACTCCTCTTCTAATTGGGGGGATACCACATAAATGATGTCAATGATCCTTGATGCGGCAGTTCTTGGACGTTGTTGAATTTGTTTTCATAAAAATGAGTAGAAATGTCTTATGTTTGACGATGAGTCATATTTTGAACATTCATTTGATTATTTTAAACGTGAATAAAAATATTCCGTTCGTATCAAACTACGAAAAATGAAGTACATTGCTGAAAAAATTGAAGATGTTAGTGAATGTATCATTAAAGGATGAGAAAAGTATATCAAGAGGCCAACATTAAACATTACTGCCACGAGGAGTTTATGAAAATACTGCATTTGAACATAGGAAGTGAAAACAGAAAATGCTTGATAAATTAGTGATTCTAGACAATAGCACATACTGGCTCACACTGTTTGTTTTCTAATGACTTTAGGCTACCTTTTCGGTATTGCTCCAAACTCTTCCCAGCTGCTACCTATTCCCGTGAAAATATTTTTTCCCACATTCTCAATTTTTCGGTCCCTTAAGATAAGTTTTTATGCAAATATTTCAGAATATTACAAAGCAGTGAAACATAGTCCTTCATTGAAACATTTCGAACTGTCCTTGAGAAATTGTGTTTGATCGTTTATGAAAATACGCAATTTTGTGTTCATTTTCATAGAACAGTTTTGAGTTTCCGCGAAAGTGCTTACAAAATCTTTTAAAGATTAATCAATTATCTGTTCACAAATACAATAATATATTGAAAATGCCCGTAATGTGAATATTAACGACATGAGAGATTCATGAGATACAAATGTGTAGTTTTTTCGAAATAAAAAAATTCGTGAAAATGGTGTGTATGTCATGAAATTCAGTGTATTTAGCACTATCCCGATAAAAACTTTGAAGCCGGTTTTGACAAAAATCTGTCATATTGCATTTTTGAATATGCGCAATTTTAACCCCATTTTCAATGAAAAATTTTGATATGTCGAGAAACTTCATCAGAAATAATATGAAGTAGTTCCACACATGAATATCAATATTGTATAAAATGTTTGTAATGTATATAAATGCTCTAAATACTAACAACGTGAGTAATAATTTTCGATATCAAGGACCCACTAAACGTGAATTCTAGCTACACATGTTACAGGAAGTACATTACTACATAAAAGAAGAAAATTTATTTTCGCTCGTTGAAAAATCTTAGATTTTTGCTTGGGGCATTATATAACTTTCTCTATACTACGTATGTACTATGCGAGAAAGTAAAAATCAAGCATTTAAACTCCATCAAAACGGTTGAAAAAGAAACCAGTATACCACATTATTGTGGAATTCATTTATAAAAATGTAATTCATGTTTGTCCCATAAAATGGTGAATGGTATCTAAAATTATAAAGTGAGCAATCTATCTTGCCGGTATTAAACTTCCTGACTGCAAATGCCAATGAAGCTGTTTCCGGCTCAAATTCCATTTGAGAACGTTACCTGAGATAGTGCCCGATTCAAACATCGTCCCGCCGAAAACCCGTTAGCGTCGAATAGTTTCGAGCAGAACGCAGAGCCACGTAAATCCCGCCCGCATCTCGCGTGGCGAGGGGGGGAGAGAGGGGGAGGGGAGTGGGGTGGGGGTGACATTCCGCGCGGAGCGTCTCGGCGCGACGGACAGGCGCCGGCGCGGCGCGGCGCGGCACGGCGCGGGCCGGGGCCGAATTACGCGCTGGCGGGCGGGCGAGCGGCCGCGCGAGGACGAGGCGAGGACGGAGCGAGGACGGCTGTCGTTGGCGCGCGGAGGGCGGCCGCGGAATGCGAGGCACGCCGCGCGGCGTCGAACGACCAGCGGCTCCAGTGCTGGGGGTGGGCAGGGGGCGGCGGGCGGACTCGCACCGGAGCCGGCACCAACGCCCACGCACTCGCGCTCGCCCGCGCCTGTGCTGTTGCCCTCACCCAGGACCTTGTCAACGCCCTCGCCCACGTCTACGCTCTCACCGATGCTCACGCCTTCGCCCACGCCCTCGTCCACGTCCACGCCCTCGCCCTCACCCACGCCTTCGCCCTCGTCCATGCCTTCATCCTCGCCCACACCCTCATCCACGTCCTCTTCCTCACCCTCTCCCCCTCACCCACGCCCTCGACCACGCCAACGCCCTCTCCCTCACCTACGACCTGGTCCACGCCCTCGCCCACGTCTACTCTCTCACCCACGCCCTCGCCCTCGTCTACGCCCTCTCCTTCACCCTCACCCTCGCCCTCGTCCACACCCTCTCCCTCACCCGTGCCCTCGTCCACTCCAACGTCCACGCTCTCACTCACGGTCACGCCCTCGCCCTCGCCCATGCGCTCGTCCGTGCCCTCCCCTCGCCCACCCTCTCACCCATGCGCTAGTCCCCGCTCTCGCCCACGCCCTCACCCATGTCCTTTCCCTTCCCCTCGCCCACGCCCTCGTCTACGCCCTCATCCACGCTTCAGCTGCTGCGGCTCAGTAGCGCCGCAGCTGCCTCTGCGTCATCGCACACTGGGAGGTCGAAGGTTTCGAGTCCGACGGGCGAGAATTCTCCACACTGGCTGCGTGCCTGCGTTCAATTCAACCCCTGTCTGAAGAATTCTGGAGACTGCGGGCGGCTGCATTGATCGGTGATTTTCCGTTGTTTCTCCGACCAATAAAAGTCGAATGCGGAAGTAGTCCCCCAACATACGGGCCACGGATGTGTGCGATATTTCCTCCCTCATCCTACATACGCTATACTACCCCACATAACGGTTTGATTGGTTGATCAGTGTTTACGAGGGCGTCAACTGCTAAGGTCATTAGTCATTTAGTAGGTCATTAGTTTTCCCACGTGAGGCGGCAGTAATCTTCCCTCGCTGAATGGTGAGATCCGGCGCCGAGCTACACATTGGGAAGACGAGGTTTTTCCCAACCAGGTACCTCCCACCAGCAGGGCACTGCCCTATTCGGGGCAATCACTAAGCTCCCACTGGTGTGCCGACATGTGAAGTACTGCATGTAAGCGTGAGCCCCTCATAACGGGAGATTGGACGGGAGCCTAAGGCCAACCCCGGCAGGGCAATGTTACCTGAGCGGGGGGAGGGCCTGATTTCTGGAGGGGGGAATGCGAAAGCTGCCGTGTAGGTCGGCGCCGGATATCAGGTTCCAGCAGGGGAGGCACACCGCCAGCTCCCGGAATACATGCCCTACGTTTCTTACAGTAATGACCTGAGTAGTGTTCGCGCCCGGAATCAATATCCACAGGCTGTGGTGCGGGCCCCGCCCCGCCCCCCCGGGGAGTTGGTTTGTGAACGCACCCGCAGTGCGCCTCTCCGCCGCCGCAAACAAAGCGGCTCATTTGGACCCTCCACATGTGAAAGCAGTTGTTGACAACCGGAGCAAGCCTTCTATTATGGAAGTGAATGCCTCGTGGGGTTTGTTATATATACGAAATCGACCTTCTGCCTCGGATTTTATTACGCGACGTCGATCTGTCTCTTGGAACTTTTAGATGACAGCGATGAACACGTCGGTCGTTTTTCAAATGCGTTTCCCTCGACGTCCAGCATTTCGTCCCACCGGAACGTGACATGTGCGCAAGCAAAAGTTGGTGCCCGCAGTGCTGAAGCAACACATTTAGAAAATTGATGTTTTACTACATCATGTTATGAAGTTGAACTTTTACATGTAGGAATTCAGCGTTCGTTTAAAAAATTCATCGCTTTGAAGCATTCAAAAGAAGTGTGTTTGTCGAAACTAATGGTTAGAGGTTTACATGTATAGAAAATACAATTATCTGGTAATTAAGGTAGTACTTACAATATTATTTATTTTTAAAAATGAATAAATTTCCAGCAATAATTCAAAAGTACCTATTTATATCAATAATAAATGATATAAAACAAAGAAATATATTTCTGCCCATTCATAGAAGGAACTTATCACCAAAACAATAATGATTATTTTGGAAAGTGCATAGAATGTTGCGAATCTTCTCAATTATGCTTAATGTACACGTACGTACCTACGAAAGAAGGTCTTTGAGAACCTTTTTTATTTTTGTTTTTGATGAAAAGTTTTATTCTTCTTTTATATTACACGCATCTGATTTTTATAACAATTTCTCGTGAATATAATAAATTCTACTAACAGTGCTACACAAAGTTCGTAGAATCAGTTATTTTTTAGCATTAAAAATACATTTTCAAAATATATTCGACAACATTACTACTAACAATTTTCTTATATTTACTAAATTATTAGGCTATACTTCAGTGAAAATATACAGGGGAGGCAAACTAAACTTCAGAATTAAAATGACAGCATTTCATCAATGAACTCATATGTCCAAAGGTTTGCAGTACTTACTGTTAGTTTCCTTCAAACATATGTCACTTATCTAATGGCATGACCCTTCATTCAAACCCATGGCATAAAAAAGAAGGCACATGCTGAGAGAAACAATTTACATTTGTCAATATTTTCAGAAACAGAACCACGGGAAATGTTAAAAATGATACGAAAAGAACCCCATGCTTTTCTTTAAAACATTCAACTGTTTAAGTGATATTTCTTGGTAGGAAACTTGGTTCGATTTGCATTCCAAAGGGACTCCAAAGAGGTTGTAACGATGATCCTGTATACCCGATACAACCGGAGCTCTTGGAGTGCCCACCAGCGATGTCTAAGCATCCAACTTGCCGGCGAGTCGGGCGCTGAACCAGAAACTTTGTTGAGGCGAGGGGCAGGGGTTGCGGGCGGTGGCCCTGAACCCTGGCTGGCCACTTCCGGCCGCACACTTCCGGTGGCGAAGGCAGCGCCAACTCGTCGCGGACGACGAGCTCCATGCTCACGCCACCTGCCCACCAACGGGAATTTACCAACTTGGACAGAGAGAACTATAGAGGTCAGGAAGACCAGGCGCGATTCCACATTCACCTGTATTCATTTACAAGGACTTTCGAAAACTTTTTGAACTCATTTTAAGCAAAAAAAAACATTTTTCATGAAACGTAAGTAATGTTATCAATTTATGTTCATCACCGCATTTCGAGACGAAGTAAATTTAAATTATCAGTCAAGAAGGCATTTAGCAAACTACTCAAACACAAAGCCCTCGCTGTTTAGCTCATTGGTCAGCGTTCTCGCTTTCATGACGCGACCCCGGGTTCGATTCCTGGTTGCGTAAGATTATAGTGAGCGATTTCCTTGAAATATCCCAGTACATGTTGCTGTGTGACGGTGAGACAACTTTAACCCATGGCCGCGAGTCCGGGACGCTTCTGGTAGGCCATGGCCTGCACGCGGGCTGTCGCGCGAAGTACAGACAGACACACTCAAATACAGAAGGTGTTTTTAATTCTTGGAAATGTAGATCGTTTACAAATTATTTTCATTTTTGATTGATTGATTAGTGATTCCAGACGCGCCAACTGCTAAGATAACTAGTCCCGAACATGTAGTGCATGTTTATATCGCTGGAGGTGGCGGTGATATTCTCCCGCTGAATGGCGAGATCTGGCGACCTACGTCGTCTTGCAGGATTTTTCTCCAACCAGATATCTTCCCCAGCATGGCACCGCCCCAGCTGGGACGAGCTCTAATCTTCCCAAGGGTCTTCCGACGTGTGGTAGTGTAGTCGTAGTGCATGTGAGGGTGTGTGTAAGAAACAGGTGAAGGTAGGACAAGGAGGAGGAAGGAAAGATCGTGCCCGGTCTGTAGTCCGTTTGTTAGAGTACTTCTCCGGCATTCCCCTGGTGTTGATTGAAGAAACCACTGAAAACTACCAATCACAGCACCAGAACGCTACAAATGTCTTCCAGACAGCGGCTAAAACCGGCTAGTTTAGCTCCAGACAATGACTGTATTGCTAGTATCGAAAATCCTGCCACTAACGGGAATCGAACCCTAGGACCTCCCGGTCAGATGCACTTCATTTGTTTTGAAATGACATATTATGGGCAATACCAAACAGAGAAGTTGTTCATGTGACATTAGACCCTTATTGTTCGGTGAACTGGTTTTTATCAGGTATGTATTCTGTCGAAAAATAGGGTTTAGTTTTATTAGATTTTTCAGCTCATGCTCTTTCAAAACGTGATCATCTTGGACCTCCTGCATACCCTAGAGTTATTCTGGGACACCCATGTGGCTGTTGTATTAACTACGATAATCGTTAGCCTCAATTGTACACATAGACATATTTTATCAACTTTTAGACACAATTGGAATGCACCTTTTAACTACTTACAGCTACGAACCAAGTATCGTTAAATAGCTGAATTAATAAACTGGGCACAAACAAATAATATTAGTTTTTATTATAAAGAAGTAGTTTCAGTACGTGTCAGCTTCATTAGGTTCAGCACACGCAGCATTTTCATGGTTCGTTTTTCGTTGGAGCAATTCTCTTGAGTGTCTTTAGCAGGGTCCTTACAGATTTTCTAGTAGAAGTTTCATTCCAACATGCTATTCTTGACAGGATATGCTCAGATATCACAAGCTTCATGACATTTCTTTTTTGAAAATGTCGCGCAAAAGACCATCAGAGTAGATCTATATTCGTCTCTTCAATCTTCAAAGGTCGAGAAGACCCTTACTGAATTTTTCTGGTGATATTAAATTCATTCCAGAAGTAGAAATGTTTCCTATCATATTTATTTCCCTTAATTTACAATGAACGTAAGGAATATTGCAACAAATTTAAAAACGGTAAGATGTTATCTGACACGGAATTTTAAAAGAAGTTTGTTTACTACCATATAAAAAATTAACAGGGAAGCAAAATAAATAGATAAAAAAATCCCCGAATAAACATCTAATTTGTGGATGTAGCATGTTCACAGATGCTCCCAATACCTATGTTCAAAGCTTCTGCCAACCACTCACTCCACTCTCCACAAGTTTGTTCGGGAGGAAACACATGCATCGCACATATGATGGAGACCTCAAGAGCACATCCTCCAGAACGTTTGTACTTACCGAAAAGGAAAATACGAACGAAATCAATATGCCAGCTAAGTTCTCCTTTACGAACCATTTCAATCTGCTGGCAGACGGACACTCACCTGAAACAAGATATAAATAATTGAATCAGATTTTTTTCCAGATGAATGGAGAAACTTCAAAACTACAGGTCACGATATAAAACATGAAAATCCTGATATTATTATTATTATTATTATTATTATTATTATTATTATTATTATTAACACACTAAATAAAAATCTACTGGAATTAGTAGTTTAGGCCATATTCGGAAAATGTATGACGAGCATTGGAGCCTCGTCAATTACAAAAAACCATTGTTAAACAAATATTTCATCGTAATCCACCACAAATGTAATTAAATTAATTAGAGTTAAGTGCGGTGGTGGGGGTTTTGCGGTGGGATGTTGCGGGCGCGGGAATGGGAGGAGGGCGAAACGGATGTGACTGTGACAAAGGCTCTGGCTGGGGAGGGGCGAGGGGATGGGACCAGGTTGGAGGCAGCGGCAGTGATGGGGCGCAGAGGTAAGAGCAGGCGGGTGGCAGCGGACGTGACGGGGTGAAGGTGGTGGCGGAAAAAAGGGGCGGTGATGGGGGGCAGAGGTTGTGGGTTGAGAAGTGAAATGAAGGTTAGAAGAGAAGTCAAGAACAGAGAGAGGGAGCGGAAATGAAAGCGATAGTGAGAGCGGAGGTGGTGAGGGCGGTGTTGGTGGGGACAGATGTGGTGGGGCGGATGTGATGGGGTGGAGGTGGTGGGGGCGCTGATGGTGGGGGAGGAGGTGATGGGGGCGGTGATGGTGGCTGCGGATGTGGTGAGGCGGAGGTGGTGGGGGCAGTGTTGGTGGGTACAGTGTTGGTGGGGGCAGTGTTGGGGGAACAGTATTGGTGGGGGCGATGTTGGTGGGGGCAGTGTTGGTGGGGGGCAGTGTTGGTGGGGGGCGGTGTTGTTAGGGGTGGTGACGGTGGGGGCGGTATTGGTGGGGGCGGTGACGGCGGGGGCGGTGACGGCGGGGGCGGTGACGGTGGGGGCGGTGTTGGTGGGGGAAGAGGTGGTGTGGACGGTGTTGGTGGGGCGAAAGCGATGTGGGCGGAGGTGGTGGGGCAGAGGTGGTGGGATTGGAAGTGGTGCGTGGGAGGTGGAGGGGGTGAAGTTGGTATGGGTGGAGGTGGGAGCGAATCCACCGCGAGAGCGGGGAGAGTCAGAGAAATGCGTGGGTGGTGGGGGCTCACGGTAGCAGGGGCGGGGTTGGGCGCGGAATGGAGGAGAGAGGGCGGTCAGTAGCGAAAGCCAAATGAAATTAAACAGCTGCAGGGTTATGCGCGGCGCAGGGTCCCATCAGCCTTCCTAGAAGCACTGAAATTCCAAGCGGAGACCTGGCAACGTTTGCGCGGCCTCGTTTCTTTCTTTGTTTTAGAGAAAAAAATGAAACCTTTTTCCACAAAAGGCAGTGCTCTACGGTAGTGTTTTCAAACTTTTTTCAGGATGGTAATTCCATTTTGTAAAAAGAAGATTATGTAATAAGTTAGCTCGTAAACTCCTTGAGCATTTTCAAAATGTAAATATTATTTTCAAATGAGATTAAATTCAATTCTTAATATATGAAGTGCACTTTCAAGATTTCTTAGTATCTGCCATGTAAGTGGGTTTCTGTGTGGATGATTTGACAAGCAACAAAGTATGGGGGACCTTTCCATAAAGATATACAAGATTTTATCAATCTTTGGCGTAATTATTTGGGTAAAAATAAAACGTTTTTATCACACGAATACTTACAAGGCGCATCTCGAATATAGACTTCTCTAGATTTTCAACGAAAAGAAAACACAACTCAATAGGAGTACAATAGGAACAATAGGAAACTTTACTGTAGCAGATACAGTACGTGTCGCACTATTTTTCCACAGAGTCTAGTTCATATTTCTAAATCATGAAATCATAGTAGGATAAAATACTAATCTTCGCTCCCTTAGACATTTTCACATAGTCATCGCCAGAATGCGGACATGCCCTGAAATTAGCATTAGACGTAGCATGTGTCGTAGAAGTCTGCCGTCTTGGATATAAACCAGTTTTTGACAGCTTTCTGCAATGCTGACTGGACAGAAATTTCTTGAGGTGTAAGCAAAAATGGAAATCGTTTGAAGCGAGATCCTTTTTTTAGGGTGGATGGTCAGATACTTCCCAGCCGCACTGCTGCAGAAGACGTGTTGTGAACCTAGCCGTGTGATATCGACCGGATGAGCATTCCCCCTGTAACCCGGTGTAAACTAATGTTGCCCGCAGTATACTAATGTTGCTCCCGGTATGACAAATCGACCCTTTGAAATGACAAGGTTCCAACTAGCATTTCAGTCGCTTCGAGTAAATTGATGTCAATGTTTCATTAACTCATTATTCAGTCATCTCTCTATCTACAGGAGTGGTTTATGCAGCAGTTACTTGTCCACAGCACTGTGTACGTTCTACGCGTAGGAAAGACAGATAGAACTTGTCACACTAACAACTTATTTTCTTCAGTTTTGCCAGTTGGAACTTTGTCATACCAAAGGATCTAAATGTTTTAATTATGGTCATGATATGGGGAAAAAGTGAAACATATGCTGTATTTGCTACAGTTACTTTTCCCTAGGAAATTGTGTTTTATTTTTTGTAGACGATTTAGCGAAATTTACTTTCTGGATGCGCCTCAATAATCCATGGAGATAATAAATCATAAGGGCATTTCTAGTGAGTCAGTGTAACATACGCCAGCACCCGAGGAAATACTATCACTCTGATGTTTAGAAACACACTTCTGGAGCCCAACGACTTGAAAATATCTTTTAATAGTAACTAGTTGAACATTTTGAAAATTTGTTGAAACATTTGCACATTTGTGAACGTAAAGGATACTGAACTATTATATTTTTTACTTATATTCAATTCTTCAATGATAATGTAAAGTTTTAAATGAAGTATTTTGACTAGGATCAGCTTTAAAACACTATCTGATTTTTGGTATTATTTTAGCACATTATTTTGAGGTAACATCAGTGGCGTACCACAAGGGGGATCGTTTGGATTCTATTTCTCCCGCATGGGAAGGAAACGAAATGGAAACTGGTCTCGTGACATCAACCGCCAACAGAGCAAAGTGCTCCAGAAGTCAAATATAGTGGTAACAATGAACTTTTGCACAAATGCAAATATAATATAATCTTTCTCTTAAACGCTAAGCTTGGAACAAAACTTCTAAATATATAAAAACAATATGTACAAAATATAATATAATTATAATACATACATAAAAACAAAACCTGTGCCCCTAAAGGACACGAAAATCTTATTTTAAAGCTCTAAAACGCTTCGTATTTGATTTTATACATGACAGTATTATATTGCAGCATTTTGCATGTTGCATCTGCACGCAATAGTTTTAATTTAATTAATTTATTTTTAACACATTAATAAATAAAAATCAATATTTGATTGTTTGTTCGTACTTTATGCGCTGCCGTACCGTCCATCCGATTGCAATAAAACTTTGTCAACTTATTGCTTGCACTTGTGAGAAGGTTGTAGGCAGGGTGCAACGGGAATGTGAGTGTGTCTGTCGCACATATACACAAAATGGGAGGCGTTGCTGATTATGATTTACAAGTTTGACTTAGTGCCCCTGAACAGTAGATGTACGCAACCCGCAGCACCCTCAAGTATTGAGTGACTCTTTGTTGAATATTCTGCCCCTGCGGTTGTGAAATATCGGTCGAAATTATTACTAGAACGTTACGTCGGACAAGAAAATCGATTTTTTCCAGGACAGTGTCTTAGCAAATGCATGCGCAAACGTGAGAGAGACGTTTTAACAATAGCGATACTTGACAACCATATCAAAACCAGGACATAGAACAAACGCATACTCGCGAGAAAGACTTTCATCTATTAAAATATTTGCAGAGTGTTTCAAAAATCGTTATCAACAATCACATGACCAGTAGCGTGTGAAGTATAATACATTGCAACAGCAAATCATTGCCGGGTTCACTAGTATTATACATAAATGTTAGCTTTGTGCACTCGTCATATAAACTTTAAGTCAAAATTACACTCCTCCGTACGCGCGACATGCTTAAAAATGGGTACAAAGATTTCTCTTCGCGTATTAATATATAGATTATCATGAGTAATATCGCGAATGTTTTTGGAAATTGTCGATAAATCACCGACTCGCGAAGCGAGCAGGGGATTAATCTGAGGATTTCCAAAGCACGAGTAGTCTTTCATAGCACTATTCCACAAATGAAATTATGTCCAACCGAGTTCCATAATGCGCCAAATATTGAAAAGAACCGAAAGCTAGGTTAAAATCAATGTTATAGTACATACGCGGTGTATCGGACATCAACATAGCAATCGATGTATATTGCCTCTTTAGACAGATGAGTGACTGTTTATGATTGGCCAGTAGGGAGAAGCAATAACAAAACTCGGATAGAAAAAGCAATAAACATTTTGAAGTACACCGCCCTGATTGGGACATTTCGTCTGTATAGTTAAACACAATAGGTTTTAATTCCCCGAGAGGAATAGTCAAAATAACGAACGCGAGCGAAGCGCGTTTTTGGGCCCGGGCGCCTGGGCGGCGAGCGAGGGAGGCCCGGCGATCCGGGAAGGAATCGATGGCGAAGGCGCGGGAGTCTTTGTGGGGCGCCATGCATTATGGATGGCGGCGGAGTGGCCGATGCGGCGGGCGGACCCCGCGAGGCGCGGCGCCGTCAACAGGTCGAGATGAGCGGCCTCGCTCAGGGGGGCGTGGCCCGAAAGGACGTCGAGAAGCAATGGCCAGCGCACCACACCTCACGGAGGACCACGCCCAATATGTTCAAGTTCTTTTAGTCCCGTTTTATGTCTTACTGATGGTGGTTTCACAACAAATTATAACGACGATATTTATTCGTTTTCCTACTCCCATTGTATAATGCTATCATTTGATGGCTGCAACCCGTTGCATAATTTTATTCATTACAATATATATTTAATTTTTTTTAAATTCGTTTAACTTTTTTAAGATCGCTTTTCAACATCTACATCATATAACGACCACTTTGATTTTTAAACTGTAGGGAGAATACGTATGGATAACACGCAAACATCCATGCCCGAAGCGGGTTTAGAACCCGCAATCCTACGGCCTGAGACCGCTACTGCGCCACTGCCTTAACGATCTTGGCCATCGAATCGGCACAGCATTCATTATGATACAGGTTCTTGACGAATCACACAGAAGTTTACAAACCAGTTATTGATAATTAATCATTGATAATCGGTCTAGTAAATGTTTCGTTCGATTGTGTACATTAAAATTGCATTTAATATTATATTATGCTTGTCAGTTTTAATTTCTTTTATTATATGTAAATTTTTACGTGGAATATTATTTAAAATAAATTGTATCGTAATTTTGCTTTGATCCTATTTGACTAGCGCAGTAAACTAAAGCCACCTGCGGCAGGGTAGGGAGGGAGCTGTCCGCTAGATGGCCTTGACTGCATCCTGCATGTCAACTGTCTCGAAACGATTCAATGTAAAAGTTTAATTTATAAAAGTTACCATACGTCATGAGTACCGTGTGAAACTCTATGTAATGAATATTATTAATATACTCGTATGCAGTTTACGACATAAGCTAGTATCATAATATGACACTCGTCTATTAGTACTCATCATTACATCATCATTTCATAATGTACTATTAATAAAATTCGGGCTGTGAAATGATAACATGGTATACACAAAAATATTTTGACCTATTAGTCAAAATTAAAATATTCTTGGAAAAGGACATAACAAAGACTCTCTCAAATTGGTAACCCCCCCCCCCCAACGGCAATGCGTTTTATCTTCAACGACGCCGACTTTGCATGTCAATGTTAAACCGCCGCCGCTATCGTCTCTGTGCTTGCCGTCGGTTTATAACTTTTTTCGCTTAGATAAGTAAATATGATCATTAATTCCATGAAAAACCGTTGATTATCTTTATGTTAACAGTGCGCTAGCAATTAAAATTCCACCGTGCAATAAAAAATTCACACCTATCAATGAAGTTTCGAAAAAGGAGCGAAATCGTGTAATTAAGGAACTGTAACATAGATGTAGGTATTTGCAGTTGGCCATGAAACATGAAAAAAAAGTACATCACATATTACGTACCTACAAAAACTACATATAAACAATCAATGAATAAAACTAAATTGCGTTCCTGTCGTCGCTTGTTTTCTTGAACGTACCATTCATACAATATCCCCCTCTTTATACAATCGTTTCGTTACTATAATTACCATAATGTCAGAGTTTATTATTGAAATTAAGAATAGTTGCGACTTAACATTTTCCATCAACCCCGAGCACCTTGTTACTTGCAATATATCAATAAAAATACATCGTGACTTAAAGTAAAACAGCAGAGAGCTACTCATTTCTTTCGATGTTCTCCGCTCCCTAAGTCTCCGTGGCCAAGACGCCTACACGACAGGAGGGACCGGTCGCCGCAACATATTCGGTGGGCAATCTCAAAAATATTGGGCGGTCTATGAACAAAGAGCGCTAGAATCGCAGTTTTCGCGTTCTTGATTTATGGCTGTAGATCGAAAGCGACCTCAATTAACATACTTTTCTTAACTCGAGAACATTTTTAGAAGCTTCAGTCGACACATTGACAAAAAGGCGTGCACATGGACACTTTTTCATGTATGTTTGCTCGATAAAGAATTGTTTAAAACATATTTTTTAATAACGATGTTCTAATATTCCCATGCATTCTCGCAGGGACCTTACTTTCTACGTGTACTACTTTCAAACGTTGTCCTGTGTTCCCAAGTTCTACTCGCTTGAAACGAGCTGTGGTCAAGGCCGAGCCAATGTATTTTGCCGTCCAAAGCGAACTTTTATTTGCTTCTCACTTGTTTGTATATTTTTTATGAAATAATGAACGTAAATTTTCCAACTGAAATTGAAATTTCGTTGGGTAACATTTATATTTATCTTTAACTAAAAATAAACTTTTGTAATTGAAATTCACGCGGTTTGAAATATATCTTTATTGTTTTTGAAGGAGTTATATAAGAGGTCCAGACAAGATTATTATTTTGGGAGCAAAAACAACATTCCTAGGGTAATTGAATTATATCAATAAATAAAAAAGTAATTGATAAATACAATACTGACTCCAATATAAATGTCTTGCTCGCAATAACGGTAATTGAAATATTTTATTAACAAGATATAACTTCAAATTTAGGTTTAGAATAGTGTTTACTCTTGTCCTACTTATGAGTTATATATATATATATATATATATATATATATATATATATATATATATATCATTTTATACAATACTTATAGAATATATATAACTATAACTTCTAGAATATATTATATAATACAATACTTTAAGAAACCTTATATATTTATATTACTAATCGTGATTACAACGCCCATCCTTAGTGTGTCAGCAAATACATTTATAAGACATACTTGCAATAGAAAGTACATCCAGCGAATATATATGAAGAAAACTCTTTTCAAGAATAAGTTTTAAATATTATATCGACAAAATAAGAGATAAATGTGTCTTAAATAGAGTTTAATTGTTTACAGCACTTTAATAAAATACTACTTTGTTAATATTTGAATTAAACACTTATCCATTATACTTTTTAAAATAATGTGTGAATATAAATACTTGTAGTTCGTTTTTTATCGGGATCAGACAAATCAGCTTAATCTTCAAGTTCCTTTATAAAATTTAATTACACAAAGTCTGCTATGGATTTTTATATAATTTGAATTTTATGTTATTTTTTTGGTTCGTAAATTGTAAAAGTCACTGTCGATAAGTATGGCTTGACTTAACACAATAAATTAACTTAAACATTTCCGAAGACGAGTGGGGCTTCAATGTTATTTCAAATGTACACTAATAAAAATAATTTTAATTCGTAGGACTCGTCTAAGGCAAGAATGCTATCACATTGTTCACAAAAACTTACATTGTAAATGTTAAAAAAATAAGAATATTGTAAAAAAACACGCCGCACATAAAAAATACTATGTAGAAGTAGACAGATAATAAATTATAAATTCAGTATTGCTAACCATCACAACTGGTTATCGAGGGTTAGTAATTCCAAGAAACAACAATGTACATTATCTCTGTAAAATAAGTTGGGAATAAATATTATTATTATTATTATTATTATTATTATTATTATTATTATTATTATTATATTATTATATCATTATTATTATTATTATTATTATTATTATTATTATTATCGTAATTTCGAACTAACGGAAACGAGACATTGTAATAATATGTTCAAAACTTTGAGTAGCATCAGATGCAGACAAAGTGAGTCGTATTCAAATTCCACGTTAGAGAGCGAAAGACACACAAAGCAAATTACGCAGTGCCTATATTTTTTTACACGAGACCAAATAATACAGGAAATTTATGACTTAAACATCTCGTCAATTGAAGAAGCGAGGCCATTCTTTTCTATATCATTTAACTTTAAAATCAGATAATAATTTCAGTTCTATTACTTTTATATTTCAACATACATTATTGTGTTAAAAATGCCGCTTCAAATGTTTGCAGACCCAACCAGCTGCTTGGGATACTTGTGATATGTTTAGACCCTGGCTTCGATTCTTTTTTCAGTATCAATTTTAACAAGAATGGTTTATTCAATCATGCTCCAATACAAGTCCAATACGTTTAACATATTGGTTTATTCAATGATACTCTGAAGTCTTATACATTAATATTATTTATGAAAAACAAAAAAAAACATTCAGAGGTAATAGCAAACAACTGAATTGACAGAAAATATTCCATGCACATATTAGTAACCATTCAACTGAGACTAGCGGTGTTGTAATTACAATGGGACCGCAACGTGTTTCGTGTGCCAGCCCACAAATCACCGCGGAAATGCTCATGATCAGTGACGCGGGGCTGACCAACCCCAAGTGCAGGTCCTCCGCACGCAGCTCGCTGGGCTTACTGATGTAGAATTTACAATTAGGTGATATACCTCCCGGGCCACTGCCGGCCGCATCCATATTTCCCCTACAAAAGCCTCCGCATTAATATGCATGAGAACGAAATTAAAGTTCCAAGAAGATGAAGAAATTTCAATGAGCTGCTTACAACGCTCCAGTCCCCGCCCGACTCTCACACCGGCACTTCTCAGAAGCTAGAGGTGGAGGACGAGGCTCGCAGATATGGAAAATGAAACAATGTAAAAAGAATCCGTAGAAAATGAAAGGGCCGGAAATTATGCTGACGCTTTTTACGTAAGCAAACTCTGTGCAATCTAAATCAAAATACTAACAGTCCTGTCCAATGGAAGCGGTCAAAGACGGTCCTCAGCGTAACTAGAAAAATACTTGGCTATCTGTGTACAGAAAGACTCCAAAAAAATGTTTTAAATTTGTATGCACGTGAGGAACCACAAATATGACAAATACAGCGCATAGGTAAAACAAAAATTTTAACTGAAACATGCAGAACATGATTTTAATTTATTGCAAACTTCCAACATTTAGTTTTTTTAGAGTAAAGAACCAAACTATTAAGATTTCGTTCTGACATTTAAAGAAAATACTTGAGTTACATCGCAATTCTTCGATCCCCCGTTTCCATCCCCCTCCCCATCGGTGTCCACCGCTTACAGAAATTGCATCATATGCGATAGTTAAGAAATACGGTAAGGTTCAAAAGGATAAGTTCAAGAATATTAAAAAGGCATGTTGAAGTTCCCAGTGTTCCGATTGATACCAAATAGTAAAGATTTACTACAATCTTTAATTTTACTCTATATTTTTATCTGTTAAGAAACCAACAACGTGCATTTATACCATTTCCAAAAACTGAGCGTCATGAGATAAAGCTAGAGACAACTGCGAATCGTTACAGACACATTCTCTACAGCACGCGCTTCGCAATGTTTCGTACACTGTAAATAAATAGCAGTTTCGCACAGAGAAAACAAGGGCGAGAAACCGCGTTTCACGCACGGCGTGTTAAAAAGTAAATATTTATCACCTCATTTCTAGGGTATGGCAGTATTTAAATTATTGTATTTGAAATATTTGAATTAAATACATTTTGTATTTGAATAACTGTATTTGTTAGTTTTTTGGACATGCATTTTAGAGATGTATTTAAATACAGTATTAAATACTGTTTTTAATATATTTATGTATTTAAATACAGTATTAAATACTGTATTTAATATATTTATGAATTCACAAGTATTTAAATACTTGTATTTAAAATACTTGTTTTACATACATTTTGTACTTGAATAACTGTACTTTTGAGTTTATTGGACATGCATTTTAAAAATGTATTTAAATACATCTCTAAAATGCATGTCCAAAAAACTAAAAAATACATTTATTCAAATACAAAATGTATTTAAAACAAGTATTTCAATAAAAGAATTTAAATGCTGCCCAACCCTGCTCATTTGCATATTTAATGATTTGCATGTGAACCGGGTGAGGAGGAAGCCTCCCTCAGAAAGTCACTTACTAAGCGAAAGGCGAGCGAGCGCCTCCAACGCGAGTACAAGGTCTTCCTGCGGGCGCGTGCAGGCGGCGCGCGCGGCTCGACGCGCGAATTCCTAACGGACGAAGACGGACTCCAATCGGCAATTTGCATCTCCTCCGGCCAACATTTCATTCCTCCACTTGGCCCTATCGCCTCGTGGGAAATACGCTGCGAGAGCGCCGGCGAGGGCGACCCTCGTAAACTGTAGCATTGCCCATAAAAGAGGCGCGCCCGATTGCCCGCCTCGCCTCGCCTCGCCGCCGCGGCCGACAGGCGCCCATCTGTGCCGCAACGCCCGCCGCAGCCCCTATCGCCCCCCTCCCCCGAACGGAAGACCCCACCACCGGAACCGCCCCCTCCTGGTTCGCAGCATCCTCTGCCTCCCGAACTCCCGACGCTCTTCCGCGTCGGCATCGTCCAACTCGCACAGCATCCTCTGCTTACGGAGCTCTGAACGTTTTTGGCTCGTCCATCGCCACCGTAGTTCTCGCACAGAATCCTCTACCTACGGAAATCCCAAGGCCCCTGAATTCCCATCGCCATCATCTCATCTCCACAGCTTCCTCTGTCCTGCGGAACTCTGAAAGCTTTTGGCCCCCTATCGCCCCCTCACCCAAACGGAAGACCCCACCACCGGAACCGCCCCCTCCTGGTTCACAGCATCGTCTGCCTCCGGAACTCCCGACGCTCTTCCCCATCGCCATCGTCCAACTCGCACAGCATCCTCTGCTTACGGAGCTCTGAGCGTTTTTGGCTCCTCCATCGCCACCGTAGTTCTCGCACAGAATCCTCTACCTACGGAACTCCCAAGGCCCCTGAATTCCCATCGCCATCATCTCATCTCCACAGCTTCCTCTGCCGTGCGGAACTCTGAACGTTTTTGGCCCCCTATCACCACAGTTCCAAACGCACAGCATCCTAAGGCCCCCGGTACTCTGAACGCTCTTGGCTCCCCCATCGCCACATCCCCTATCGCTCCCCCCGAACGGAAGACCCCACCACCGGAACCGCCCCCTTCTCGCTCGCAGCATCCTCTGCCTCCGAAACTCCCGACGCTCTTCCCCATCGCCATCGTCCAACTCGCACAGCATCCTCTGCTTACGGAGCTCTGAGCGTTTTTGGCTCCTCCATCGCCACCGTAGTTCTCGCACAGAATCCTCTACCTACGGAACTCCCAAGGCCCCTGAATTCCCATCGCCATCATCTCATCTCCACAGCTTCCTCTGCCGTGCGGAACTCTGAACGCTTTTGGCCCCCTATCGCCACAGTTCCAACGCACAGCAATCCTCAGGCCCCCGGTACTGAACGCTCTTGGCTCCCCCATCGCCACATCCCCTATCGCTCCCCCGAACGGAAGACCCCACCACCGAAACTGCCCCCTTTCTCGCTCGCAGCATCCCCTGCCTCCGGAACTCCGACGCTCTTCCCCATCGCCATCCAACCGCACAGCATCCTCGCTTACGGAGCTCTGAGCTGCTTTTGGCTCCTCCATCGCCACCGTACCTCTCGCACAGAATCCTCTACCTACGGAACTCCCAAGGCCCCTGAATTCCCATCGCCATCATCTCATCTCCACAGCTTCTCTGCCGTGCGGAACTCTGAAAGTTTTGGCCCCCTATCGCCACAGTTCCAAACGCACAGCATCCTCAGGCCCCCGGTACTCTGAACGCTCTTGGCTCCCCCATCGCCACCCCCTATCGCTCCCCCCAAACGGAAGACCCCACCACCGGAACCGCCCCCTCCTGGTTCTCAGCATCCTCTGCCTTCGGAACTCCCGACGCTCTTCCCCATCGCCATCGTCCAACTCGCACAGCATCCTCTGCTTACGGAGCTCTGAGCGTTTTTGGCTCCTCCATCGCCACCGTAGTTCTCGCACAGAATCCTCTACCTACGGAACTCCCAAGGCCCCTGAATTCCATCGCCATCATCCATCTCCAGCTTCCTCTGCCGTGCGGAACTCTGAACGTTTTTGGCCCCCTATCACCACAGTTCCAAACGCACAGCATCCTAAGGCCCCCGGTACTCTGAACGCTCTTGGCTCCCCATCGCCACATCCCCTATCGCTCCCCCCGAACGGAAGACCCCACCACCGGAACCGCCCCCTTCTCGCTCGCAGCATCCTCTGCCTCCGAACTCCCGACGCTCTTCCCCATCGCCATCGTCCAACTCGCACAGCATCCTCTGCTTACGGAGCTCTGAGCGTTTTTGGCTCCTCCATCGCCACCGTAGTTCTCGCACAGAATCCTCTACCTACGGAACTCCCAAGGCCCCTGAATTCCCATCGCCATCATCCCATCTCCACAGCTTCCTCTGCCGTGCGGAACTCTGAACGTTTTTGGCCCCCTATCACCACAGTTCCAAACGCACAGCATCCTAAGGCCCCCGGTACTCTGAACGCTCTTGGCTCCCCCATCGCCACATCCCCTATCGCTCCCCCCGAACGGAAGACCCCACCACCGGAACCGCCCCCTTCTCGCTCGCAGCATCCTCTGCCTCCGGAACTCCCGACGCTCTTCCCCATCGCCATCGTCCAACTCGCACAGCATCCTCTGCTTACGGAGCTCTGAGCGTTTTTGGCTCCTCCATCGCCACCGTAGTTCTCGCACAGAATCCTCTACCTACGGAACTCCCAAGGCCCCTGAATTCCCATCGCCATCATCTCATCTCCACAGCTTCCTCTGCCGTGCGGAACTCTGAAAGCTTTTGGCCGCCTATCGCCACAGTTCCAAACGCACAGCATCCTCAGGCCCCCGGTACTCTGAACGCTCTTGACTCCCAATCGCACAGCCCCTATAGCCCCCCTCCCCCGAACGGAAGACTCCACCACCGGAACCACCCCTCCTGGTTCACATCATCCTCTGCCTACGGAACTCTGAACGGTTTTGGCTCGCCCATCGCCACCGCCCCTCTCGCAAGCATCCTCTACCTATGGAACTCCCAAGCCCCTGAATTCCCCATTGACACCGTCCTACTTGTACAGCATCCTCTGCTCTGCGGAACTCTGAACGGTTTTGGCTTCCTCATACTGCCGTCCCACTCGCGCTACTGCTCAACCCATCACCCCTTTTCGTGAAGTCACCGCCGCATATCACAGGAAGTTTCCCTCGCGGGAGTCACGAACGCATGGAAGAGGTGTCGCCCCTACTCCCCTCACCAGTTCTATCACGTGCACCGGGAAAGGTGGCTCAGGGTATGAACTAATGTCACTGCGGTGCCTATGACCGGGAGGTCCTAGATTCGAGTCCTCATGATAGAAAGATTTTTCGAAACAACTAGATAAGTTAGGTTCTTTCGCTGTCTGAAGGAGAATTCTAGCGTGCGGCTGCTCTGATCGGTAGTTTTCCGTGATTTCCCCGATCAACACCAGGCGAATGCTGGAGCAGTACCATAACAAACCCACGCTATCTTTCCTTCCTCTTTCTTGTCCTATCCGCACCCGTTACTTACACACACTTACACTAACATGCACTACACTACCACACATGCTGGGAGACCAGTGATACGTGGTTTGAGAAAACCCCATAGCCGTCAGTAGGTCGTTGCCGGATCTCTCCATCCAACGAACTAAGATCAGTGCCACCTTCCGAGCAAAACATTTAAGGGACTAATGACCACAGCAGTTGAAGCGCCCCGAATCACTTATCAATCTATCCGAAAAATTCATTACGTGCACCACCACCGCCCCCTCCGCAACAGAAGCCGTCAGCCTCTGGGCCCCCTCTGGGCTTTCGGCAGACTAGGCACTGGCGTCGCTCGCGCCTTCCCGGCCCACCGCACCGCGGCCACCGGGCGGGCGAGCAGGCGCGCGCCGGGAAAGCCTTTTTTGCGCGAGTTTGTTCCTTTATCGTAACTGTCGCGACCGCAGCGGGCCGCGTCGCGCCCCCGCGCCGCCTGCCTCCTCTGCTGGAGGGTGGGGGGAAGGGGAGGGGTGGGGGAGGGGGAACCGAGGCGCGGCGCCCGAGATAGCCGCAGTGGAGGGGAGGCGGCGGGCGCGGTGCCGCTCTAATTTTCTTCTTTTCCCCCTCGTCTCCTTCCGTCCCGTCCACTCCGCGCTTCTTCCTTACACTCTAAGAGCGCCTTCGGATGGGTTGGATTCGTCCAAAGACGGCGTCCCGCAAGGACTGTCTGATTTATTACTTCTGGTACGTGCTTAGCGGCCCCCAGTCGACTCAAACTGTGTGATATGCTCGAGAAATTAACTGGGAAATATATTCTGGAAAGCAAGGAAGGACTTCACTAATATTGCCTCTTTACGTTGACCCGAAAGTAATGTAAATCGACATAACTTTTCGTGTAATCTCTCATAACAGAAAATAAAAGGACGATTAGATCCATTAGGAATCAAATACAGTATTCAAACGCTGGTTTTATCACAGAAGACGAGGTTCAGACAAGGAATTCAGCGTCTATCCATTTCTGTTTTGGAACCTTTTTAAACAAACATTAAAACTCAAGATGAACGTGTAGATAAAATAGAAGAAATCTTCCTGATTGTCACTAATATTTCTATCAATAAAACGTATCCACTGTTTCTTAAAGACAATCATTCAGTGACAATTAGCACGACGTTTCATAACGTGTTTGGTTACATCATCAGGTTACTAAAAATACGAGAAATGTAGAAATTACCAACCTTATGTACACGTCAAATTAGTTTAAAAATATGACAAAATGTCACATAAGTAAAAAGTTAATAACAAAGATTAAAATTTTAGTTTTAGTATAGATTTACATTAGTGTTTATAATTAACTTTTTACTTATGTGGCATTTTGTAATAATTTTTTAAACGAATTTGACATGTAGATAAGGTTAGAAATTTTTGTAACCTGATGATATAAACAATTAAGTTATTGATTAAATTCAAGACTTAACATATTGTCACTAAACAGTTTTATCCTGGAATATCGCATTGCTGGAGTACTCATTGATTCTCCTAGCAAGAATAACTTGTTTGAGTGACAAAGAAACAAGACAAAGAGTCTTGCACAACGTCCTTTACTTGTTCTTTCATTTCCGAAAGTATGAATCCTGTAATTAATTTAATGACGGGCATTCTGATTCGGTGTTGTTGACGTTCTGATGCGAAGAAATAAAAGAGGTCATTTTCATCAATATAGTATATTGACGAAGATGACCTCTTTTATTTGTTTGCAATTAATTTAATGCAATACAATACTTATCAAAGCTTACTTTCATTCAGACCGAAATAAACGAATTGAATTTGCTCATGCGATTGTCAGACGTCGGTTGTTCATGCTCAGATCACGGTGGCGGAGGGCATATGGAGGGTGGTGCGAGGAGGAGAGGATGACGGAAAGGGAGCGGAAGATTCGGATCAGCGTTGAATTCGCTTAAGTCCACTCTCCAGTCGCTCCTCTATCCTTATACCCGCAAGCGTCAAACCGCTAAACCCCAGGAACAGGAAGTGCAAATTCCATTTCCCGGAGCTTGCATTAAAGAATGTACACATATGAAACATCCACTTCAAAGAAACCTTAAGCGGGATTAGACTTCCAACAAAACCCGATGGTTTCTAGAAACGTTTGCAGCTCTTCGTAATGTTCGGAACTATATGTTAACAGAAACACATTTTACTGAATATTTCTTTCATCCAACTGCATGAAAAAGAGAGGAAATTAGTTTAGTTTGAAAAAAGGAGAGGAATTTAGTTTGAATATGAATGCGGGTTTCTTTTTCCACTCTGCAGTCTAAAGGGGTCGACATATTTCCGTGGGTAATATATCATTACATTGATATCTCGAGTAATACTATTCCTATACGGTACACATAAAATGGTATTGAAATAAATATCCTTGCAAATTTAGAATATTTTGCGTGTTTCATATATTTTTACTTTCTTGTATACATACGTATACACGGGACTAAAATACGTATTAGAGAGAAAGTTATGTAATGCTGCGGAAAATCGATTTCCAGATTTCAACGGAAATACCTGTTTTGGGGTCCCCTGATACGGAAAAGGTGTTTTTTCAAAACGTCCGTCCGTCTGTGAACACTGCTAGCGCCTAAACCATGTGTACAATTTTTTCCAAATTGAAGAAAGTCCTGCCGATTTGGCACTAGTTGAAGCTTTGAGATTTTGGAAAACATTCTTTAATATTTGGGGGTACTTTACATGACGCCTCCCTGGACATTTTCAAAATTTTCTCAAAAACGGCTCCAAACTTTTTCTTTAAATTTCTTGTAATAATAGAGTAAAATACGCTTATAAAGGTGGCATAGATTCGATTTTCACGGTTAACTCTGAAGTTTCGAAAATTGCAATAGTTTGAATTTTTTCCGGCGTCTTCCTATAACTATAAGCTTGAAGATAGAGATTTTTCCTTTAAACGAAATTTGTTGTTCATAAATAGTTGTATCATAAAGATCAGTGGATTTATTTGAAAACACTAGTAGTTTTCGTGCAATAGAGCGTGAAATATTTGCAATTTAAAAAAATACAAAAAGACGATTTTCTCAAAAACGACTCTAAATTTTTTCTTTAAATTTTTGGAAGAGTTAGTTCCAAACGCAACCTATCCGATGACCTAAACGCCATGTCGCTCTATTTCTTTGTTTTTTCAAAAATTGCAAGAGTTTTTTTGACCCGTCCCTCACGTCAGTAATATTTACATTAGAGGCAATTTCTTCACGTTATTGTGTTTATGAGTACATTCGCTTTAAAAAATGTCAAATAAAGTTTCTCGAAAACACAACAGTTTTCTATAAAAATGAGCACAAAATTCCGCATTTTCTGAACCACATTAACTCCATTTTCTTAAAAATGACTCCAATTTTTTTCTTCAAATTTTTCTAATGAATAGTGCTAATCGCACTTTTTTATATGACATTAAGTTCATTTTGGGATATTCTTTTGTTTTTGTTTTTTTAGAAATTACACAATGTAATTGTTTTGAAATACCTCTCACACCGTTAATATCGGCATTTCCATGAGTTTGTATGCACTATTACATTTGCGAGAAGTGCTTTAAATTACTTCAAATAAACTTTTTCGAAAACTTAGTAGATTTCCGAGAAAAAGAGCTTCAAATTTCGCATTTACAGTAAAGCTTAATCGCCATTTTCTCAAAAGCTGCTACGAATTTCTCAATGAATTTGAATATACCGAGTACATCTCTATATTTACGGACTAGATCCATTATGAACGAAATGCAAACAAATGAAAAAAACTTTTACTTTCTTCATAATGTTCATAATTTCCTCTCCTTCAGTTTTTCTTTTGATACACATTTCGTGTAGCCTGAATCACCAAGAAGCATGCAAAATGCATTGAACTTTGAATCTTTCTATCTAGGTTGCTGCTGTCCAAGTCTGAACTAAAATTAACTTTAGTGAGTTACTCTCACATAAGAGTAAAGTCACATCCCTACTCTAGGCAAAGGACCATTTGGAGACGGTGAGGGAACGTTTCTCGGTCGCCACTACAAGGATTGTCTTATAACAATTATCCTAGCATAATTAACAGCCCTACTTCGCGAACTTCTCTCTCCCACAGTTTCTGTCAAATCCTTTCCTAATTTCGTGGTTCCCAAGTGTCTTACTGTTTTCGAAGTCAATAGCAGTGTTTGCTATTAAGCGATTGCTCACTACGTGATTTTATCTAAGCGAGACCTAATCTTATCCTGATCTCCTTATCATTATTATTTCCATTTTCATGTCTCGTATGTCATATGAGTTGGTAGTTGACCTCTCTCAACTCATCCACAATTGCTGTGTTCATTGATGGACGTTAAAGTATATAGTGAACAATTTGTTTCAATATCTCTTTAAGTAGTTAGCCTATTAATTAACGTGCAATTAAGCAGTTGACACATTTACTCCCCAGTATCGCTCCATGAGTGGTAGAACTACCGATTAATGAGGCAAATTTTTGAAAGCAAATTAGAAACGCTATGCAATCAAGTAGTCTTTTAAGTACTAGTTTTCTCCAATTTACAAATTTGTGGTAGAACAACAATCTTGAAAATTATGTTCCTAGATATGAGAATTACTTCACAAGGTCTAACTCCTCTCCTGTACAAAACGTCTCCACACAAACATTGCTTCTCCAGAAAAATAAATTCTGGAAATAAACTGTTCTGTTTTCTTTTATCCTCCGAAAATCACGAAGCATTTCGAGAAAGTTTAAACCCTCTTCAAACTATTTAATCTCGAACCTAATGCTAATTATCTTAGTATTACAGCCGCCTACTTCTAGCGATAAAGTGCGTTCGTTTCCTCTTCCTCAAATTATATCATGTATATCATATATTATTATTAAGCATGCAATAGATGCATTGGGGGATTGATCACTTAAAATTTTTGCATACCCACCCTTGCACCCTTGTACTTACAGAACTAGAAGTGCTACTAGAATTAAAGTCTGAAATTTATTTTAAAATAGCTTGGACGCTTACTAAAGATTTTCTATATTAAAGAAACTGAGTCAAAGGGAAGAAGTCTGTCCATTGCACGACGTCAAAGATGGGATTGGAGTAAGGATGGATAAATACAGAAGATCGATGGCCCTTTGTTTTAAGTACTGCTACGGAATTCTTGTTTGCGTTTGTCGAAGGAAACCACGGAGACTCACTAGAGCAGACTACCACTTGAATTCTAATTCACGCTGCGGGAGGCGTGGACTCAACTTTATTTAGATGGTGTGTAAAATATCTGCACCGTTGGGCCTCAAACTTACCATCCCCCATTGCAGAAAGCTTCAGTTACAGGGAGAAGTGGCTTAGGGCGTCAATTGGTATCACTGCAGTGCTTCTGACGAGGAAGTCCAAGATTCGAGTCCCTACAGTGGCAGAATTTTAGACATTAGATGCATAGCGAGGTCTAGTTCTGTCGCAGTCTGGAGGAGAATTCTAGCGGCAGGCTGCTCTGATCAGTAGTTTTTCGTGGTTTCTCCGATCAACAGCGAGCGAGTACCGGCACAGTCTCCTAACCAACGGGCCAGGGACCGTGCAAGATCTTCCCTTCCTATTCCTTGCCGTCACATCCTCACCTCTTACACACATTTACATGCACTACACTACCACACGTGCCGAGAGACCAGTAGGGAGCTTAGAGCTCGTACCGGCTGGGGCGGTGTTTCGGTGGTGGGAGATACCTGGTTGGAAAAAACCCGCTAACTGACGGTAGATCGGCGCCGTATCTCGCCATCTAGCGAGAAAGAATCACCGCCAACTTCCGAGGAAAACATGTCTTACACTTACGGGACTAATGATTTGGCAGTTGTCGTGTACGCGATCACTAATCGATCGATCAAAATGCTTCAGTTGCGAGCTCAAAATTACATTCGCTGTCGTAGGAGTTTAAGTTACACCTATAAAAATAAATGAGTGTACAATTAATGACGAAGAATCATTAAAACGGTACTAATATGAAAGTGGAATAGAGGTTGAAGTAATTAGGCGTCTAACACCCCAGAAGATGCAGGAGACAACGCCTTTTAGATCTTCCCGCTCTGGTTCCCTTCTGGCATCAGCGAGTTCTTGATTACATCTCAGCTGCGCACACGAACATTGCTCCGCAGGCACCGCCTCCGCCGCCGCCGCCGCGACTCCTGCCCCAACAATGGTCTCGCCTCATCTCCCGCGAGTTGCGGAGCGGGAGGGGGCGCGGGCGGGGCACGTCTTCACCCCACCCCCGCCCCCGCCTGTGCGCGGAGCTCTCTGGAGTCGCTGCGGTCTGGCGGCGCTCGGCGCCGGAAACAAGATGGCGCCCCGTTCCGCTCTGGGAATTAGGCGCACGAATTTCACTCGGCGCGGGCGCGGAGCGGAGCCAGACGGGGCGGGGCGGGCGGAGGGGGGCGGGGGAGGGCGGGGACGGGGAAGGGCGGGGCGGCGCGGGGAAGAGAGTGGCGGGCAGGGGCAGGGCGGGGCGGGGCGCGGCGTGGCGGACGGGGCGGGGCGGGGAGGAGCGGGGCGGGTAGGGGCGGGGAGGGAAGGGGCGGGGCGGCGAGGCGAGGCAAGCCATGGCAAGGCGCGGCGAGGCAAGGCGCCCGCGAATAATTTCACACGTGCGCGGAGACGGCGGCGGAGGCGGAGGCCCTGGAGAGCGGAGGACGCAGATAAGGAAGAGCAGATGGCGCCCAGGGGGGGGCGAGATGGAGAGGAGGGAGGTGACGACGAATGGATGGGGCAGCAACACGTGCGGGGGAGGAGTGGGAGAAGGGGGAATACAAGGGCAAAGAGCGGAGCGGAAAGAGGAGGGAACTGGTCCTCTACTGCGCTTTATTCATAGTTCCATGTGAAGTAAATCAGTCGTTACTGTGTCATCCAATCGGAAGGTTGAACGCCACCATAGTGATGTCACTGTAGTGACATGTAAGGTCTTAATTGAATGGTACTGTTCCAGAAGATGAAGTGTCACAGGCAGCATTGGAAAAATCGCTGTGTAATGCCGTAGTAGTGAGAAAGGGCCGAGTGTACGCACTAAGAACTAAAGAAAGTACTGAAGGATTTGCGTAGGACATGTCAAGATCGTGGTGGACCAGGGGCGAGTTAGAAAAATAGAAGTAGGGCCTTTGTATTCATCCGATGTCAGTATCAAAATAAAATTACAAATAAATATCATAGAATCATCTATAGTTTTCCCCAAAAATATCTATCTTCAAATTATTTTTACATTTTAAAAATCTGATTGACAGTAACAATTTGGTCTTCTGAAAAGAAAATACTGATAAAATACTAACTGTATAATTGGAATATAAAATAATACCACCAAAAATTATGTTGCTTCATAGTTTTGTAACTAATATAAATAAATAACCCATACATCCGGGACTCAGATTTTGTGACTAGTTGGCACATTACTATGGTAGCAGCAAATGAAACAGTCTGGGTCAAATGCAAACAGGGATTATATGATTGCTGGTTTCATTATAGGAATTCCTAGCGGACGTAACACGAAAATATAAAATTTCAATTATCCGCAAAGATATGTGGTCCAAAGCAAGATAATAATTTACCTCCAATTATGTTCCAATGTATCTGAACTAACAGCACTTAATCAGAAATTTCATATAGCTCATTCAAGTATAACAACCGACATTGTAATAATTGTCTATCTTCCATTAAATCCCGGTCTTCGATCAATATTCAGATGCAGTGAATTCAAATGCTCCCTGCGGTGCAGCAATTGATCGTCCTATAACATGCTTCATCGCTATTTCCATTTCATAAGCAATTAATTTCTCAAATGCAGAATAATGCACGGCAAAATTACCTCGAATCTCATATCCAACTATTGATGATATAATTAACTTCCTTATTCATCGCCACTGGCTCTCTAAATCGACGACATCATTACCTAGTGGGTGTTGGTCTGACTCAGTCAGTCTGACTGTGTGCTGGGGTGCTACGACATTCGAAGCACTGAACGAAGGACGATAAACGTAAAAACCTGATTGGAAAAGAAACTCCCTTAAGTACTTTTTAATAAAGTGAAAACCACAACAATTTTTTTCTTTAAAATTTTGCCATAGATAGAACAAAAAAACGCTTAAAAGAATGGCAAAGGTCTCATTTTCGTTGAACTCACATTATTTTCGAAAACTTCAAAAACTTAACACTTGAAAATGGAAAGATAAAGAGGGAAGATACATACTTTTGCCTTAAATAAAATCTGCTCTAAAAATTAAGATAATTAAAAAAAGTCGTGTACAATTTTTTTGAAAAATCTATTAGTTTTCGTGTATATTATGCTTGAAATTAATGAAGTATAGTATACAACTATCTCACCAAGTATGGGCCCCGAGAAAAACTGCCATTCTACACTGATAAGCGGCGGGGAGTCATGCAGTATTAAAAGATTCTCCGTTTTAAGCGATTGGAAAATAAAGCCTTAACTCAGGAGCTGAATGCACAGGACAACGTCGCACGCAAACATGTTCATGTCCCAGCCGGAAGTGAAGCGAAGCATTCCAGTCCTTTAGTTAGCTCGTTGCGACGAGCAGCTCCACGTCCTCCGCCAGAACAAGCGAGCAGCGCTCCTGGGTGTGTGTGGAGGGGGGAGGGGTCGGACGGACGTCGCGCATCATTCTCTCGCTTCTCTCCCGCTTCCCCCTCCCCCTCCCTCGCCCCACCCCCGCCCCGGCCGCGAGGGAGCTGCCCTAGCGAGCGCCCATAAACCCCCGCGTAACGAACTAGCAGCCCTGAAAAATTGCACGTAAAGTGCAGCCCTGGACTGCTGACGGGCGGGAATAAATAGATGAGCCCATCCGGGGAGCACAAGGGTAGGCACTTGCCGATTTGGCGGGCTATCGTCCCTCCAGGACCTCGCTCCATCGTCCCGGCCTGCACCGCACCACGCGCGGATTCACTCGACGCTGTTGTTATGTCCATGCACTCACAGCGGCACGCTGACTAGGCTCATGCACTCACTTCATCGCACGATAATCAGGCTTCATGCACTCGTCGCCACGCGATTGTTAGGCTCATGCACTTACTTCATCGAGCGGCTATCAGGCTCATGCACTCGTCGCCACGCGATTGTTAGGCTCATGCACTTACTTCATCGAGCGGCTATCAGGCTCATGCACTCGTCGCCACGCGATTGTTAGGCTCATGCACTTACTTCATTGAGCGGCTATCAGGCTCATGCACTCGTCGCCACGCGATTGTTAGGCTCATGCACTTACTTCATCGAGCGGCTATCAGGCTCATGCACTCGTCGCCACGCGATTGTTAGGCTCATGCACTTACTCTGGGGTCGGAGCGGTTATCAGGCTCATGCACTCGTCGCCACGCGATTGTTAGGCTCATGCACTTACTTCACCGGAGTTGCCATCAGGCTCATGCACTCGTCGCCACGCGATTGTTAGGCTCATGCACTTACTCATCGAGCGGCTATCAGGCTCATGCACTCGTCGCCACGCGATTCGTTAGGCTCATGCACTTACTTCCATCGAGCGGCTATCAGGCTCATGCACCTCGTCGCCAAAGCGATTGTTAGGCTCATGCACTTACTTCATCGAGCGGCTATCAGGCTCATGCACTCGTCGCCACGCTGATTGTTAGGCTCATGCACTTCTTTACTTCATTGAGCGGCCATCAGGCTCATGCACTCGTCGCCACGCGATTGTTAGGCTCATGCACTTACTTCATCGAGCGGCTATCAGGCTCATGCACTCGTCGCCACGCGATTGTTAGGCTCATGCACTTACTTCATCGAGCGGCTATCAGGCTCATGCACTCGTCGCCACGCGATTGTTAGGCTCATGCACTTACTTCATCGAGCGGCTATCAGGCTCATGCACTCGTCGCCACGCGATTGTTAGGCTCATGCGCTCTTTACACCGCGCGATTATTAGGTTCATGCATTTACTACATCACGCCGATTCATTCGACGCAGTTTTTTAGGCTCTTGCACTCACAGCGGCACGCGACTGTTAGGCTCATGCACTTACTTCATCGAGCGGCTATTATGCTCATGCACTCGTCGCCACGCGATTGTTAGGCTCATGCACTCTTTACACCGCGCGATTATAAGATTCATCTCTTTCTACATCACGCGGATTCATTTGACGCAGTTATAAGGCTCGTGCACTCACAGCGGCACGCGACTGTTAGGCTCATGCACTTACTTCATTGAGCGGTTATCAGGCTCATGCACTCGTCGCCTGATGGAGGACAAAATATTTAACTATTGATAAGAATACGAAATATGCTTATTTTTTAACAGATTAAAAAATAGTGGAGCTACAACATAACTTTTCGTATTATTTTTAATTTACAGTTTTCGAAAATTCAGAGAGTTCAACGAAAATGATCCACGCCATTCTTACAAGATTCTCTTCTTATACTCATGGAAGAGGTGTGAAGAAAATATTAGATATGGTTTTGAGATTTTTTATAAATTGAATTAATTTCAAGCCCAAATCATGCGAAAACTACTCTTTTTGTACAAAACACTGTGCATTATCTTTTTTAAAGTGCTGGAGTTTTGGAACAGATTTTGTCTATTGCAAAAATCACTATCCTCAATTTTGTAGTTTTTAAATGTTAACTTTTTGCAATTTTGAAAATACGGACACGCCGAAAATCGGACTAGCACCTTTTTTACCGACTCTTCATATATAGGAGGAAAGAAATCAAAGAAACAATTTAGTACCTTTTAAAGAAAACAAAATTTAAAAATATAAATTTGCCTATATTTTGTGCCAAATTTCGCAAAAGATTTTTCTTCTTCTTCTTCTTCTTCTAATTTTTCTTCCTCTTTTCCTTTTCTTCTTTTTCTCATTCGTCGTCTCCTTTCCTTTCTACTTTTCTTTCATCTTCATCGTCTCCTTCTTCATTTCTTCATCTTCTTGCGAGGAAACTTACGACAAAGCGTGTACCGTAACCCGTAAGCGCCAAAGGGAGTTTGTCATTCCCATCTTCTCATTCCCTCAAGCGTAAAAGTTGTTGTTCCTTGCAATTCATCGTACCTCGTCCATCGAGTTTGAAAGAATGTGTCTCCTTCTTCAAATAAATTTCAATTGTAGTAACACGTTTAGCTAACATTCATACAAAGAACATGGCACACCAGGAGCCAAATCTCTTGCAATGTGCGGTAGGAGAGCGTTTACGCGATCTTTCATTCATTATTTCAAATGTTTTGTGAGGAAGCTGCCAAAATTTAATTCGATCTGAATATCCTAATACCGTTCCTATACAGAGTTACTAAATCGCTGGTGGTCGGGTCACTGTGCGTTGAATTCTCTTGGAGTCCTACCATTCCTCATTTCGCGAAGGACGGATCGGTTAGGTAAATCTGAGCACGCTTAAATTCAATACAATTAGTAAATGAAGTTGAACAAGTACACAGCCAACTTCAAAAGTAAATGAAATTGAAGAGTTTGGGATTGGGTAATGGTAAGCGAAGTCAAGTGACATTTACAGGAGGGGCATTTGAAAGTTCAACGAATTCAGGAAATTAGGAGGGGTGGACAACTTAAAACCCACATTTTTTAAATTTAAATATACTTCTTCACTAGTGGCTCGTCACACTAGTAGAAACGAGAAAAATCAATATCTCAATTTTGCTCTTTGAGTGGCTTTCAATTGTTTAATTCCAAGCGCCTCCATTTTAAATGCAAATGGAAATTCGGTTTGGTAGTTTTCAAGTTGAGAGAAGTACAGGCGTTAACAACATTCATTGGTATTCAAAGATATTGAATAATATAATAGTCTGTAATCAACAGTAATATTTATATACATGTAAACATTTTGTTTCTAAAATAATGACAGTCTATTTGACTGTTGATGTGTGGGGTTTGGAAGTTTAAGCAACGCGTCGCTCTCAAGAAACAACTGCCTGACACGCCGCGCGAAGCAGAAGAGCTGTGAATATTTGTATTCCTCGCCGGCGGTGTGGGGTGCAGGGGGGGGGGGGGCTCGAGCACTTAGCATAGAGCGCCCCGCGGCGGCGCCGGGGCTTGCGGCGAGCGCAGCCCGCGCTATCTTCCGGCACGTGAGCACTCAGCGCCAAGCCCCGACGGCCGGCCCCGCTGCCCCGCCGAGAGCGGGGGCGTGACCTGCATCACACACAGCAGCCTCGGACTCCGCCGCTGGTTCCACCTCCCCCCCTGCCGCCGCCCTTTTCCACCGATTCACCACTCAGCACCGTCAACAGGCACGCGCGCCGCACCCACCAAATCTAACCAGGCTTCCTCTCCGTCCCACCGGCAAAGGTGGGTCGGAGTATCAGTTTCTCATGTCACTGCAGCGCCTCTGTTCGGGAGGTCCTTTGGTTCCAGATTCGACGGTGGCAGGATTTACGACACTGGCTGGCCAACTACGTCGAATTTACCTTCTGTCGGGAGGAGAATTCTAGCGGCCGGCTGGTTTGACAGGACGTTTACCGTAGTTTCTCCGATCAACACGTGGCCCACGGACCACGGGGGATTTTTTCCTTACTGTTACGTGTTCTTTCCTCGCACTCACATGCACTGCACTACCACCCACGCCGGGAGACCGGCCAGGAGTCGGAGCTGGTCCTGGCTGGAGCGGTGCTCCGCTGGTGGGAGATACCTGATTGGAGTGAAATTCCGCAAGTCGAGATAGATCGGCGCCGGATCTCGCCATCCAGCGGGGGAAATCACCGCCACCTCATGCACTATACTTACGGGAATAATCACCGTAGCATTTGACTCGCCCGTAATCAATAATCAATCAATCAAATGGCTGGAATCACTATTCAATCTATTCGATACCCCAGTCAGGAGCATCCGCACCGCCAAATGACACTCCTACCGATCCCACCAAATCCATCACGCCTTCCCCTCGTCCTCGCTATCGCTTTCGCAGCTTGTGTGTGTTCAACACAGCCACCGGCACCACAGCCAGCGGCGCTCTCGTTGCTACCGCCACCAAACACCCGCGTCGATCCCACCAATCCCAGACCGACATCCGCGCCCTCCCGCTTCCGCATCCGCCTCCTCTGCCCCCACCCCTTCCGGCTTCCGCCTCCGCCCCCAGCGCTCGCCCTGCCCGGCGCCGCTGGGCGGTCTCGTATTGCCGGCGCGCGCTCGCTCGGGTCGCGGGCGCCGGCACTTGTTGCCCACGGGCCACAGGCCACCTGCCGCCCGCGCCACGGGGGCTGCGGGCGGGGGCGGGGGCGGGGGCGGGGGCGGGGGCGGGGGCGGGGCGGTCAGCCCGGTGAGCCCTACCGCAAGCGAGATCTCGAGCGGGGGCGGGGGTGCTAAAGCCCGCTAAGGGCCAGGGCTCTGAGGTCTGCGCTGGCGACGGACGGGAATGGGTTTGGTGGCAGCTGAGCGCGGGGCCTCCATGGCTGACCGCTGTGCCTATCAAATTAAACACTTGCGTTTCGGTAGTGTATTTGAGAGAGCGTATTTGCAGTAGAATCTTTTAACTGTGGAGCTCAGACAAGCATGTTTATTCAGAAACTAAACACAGTCTAATCAAACAAAGGAATTACAAATAACCAAACACGAGCAACTGGCGCTCATATTCTACAATTTCGTTTTCCCCACTGATAATTTTGTTGTTTGATTGGTCAGTCGGCTGATTGATTGATTACTTGTGGTTCTGGACGCGTCAGCTACAAAGGTTATTAGTCCCGTAAGTGTAGTCCCTGTTTTTTCTCGGGAGGTGGCGAAGATTTTGCTCCGCTGGATGGCGAGATCCAGCTGACCTACCGGAGGCTAGCGGGGTTTTCCCCGACCAGGTATCTCCCACCAGCGATGCACTGCCCCTGCCGGGACAAGCTCTAAGTTGCCGATCCGCTGGGGGAGAATGTTAAGGTTGTAGTGTCGTAGCGATCTCGTACTGAAGGATTGTCGGTTCCAATCCCGCCTAGGCCCTGATTGTTCGTCCTTTCATCACGATATTATTTCATCTTCACAGCTACCCTAACGTTAACTAAAATAGTGTTCGTTAATGACCTAGGTGTTGATGCAATCTTCAATAAAAAAACTCTAAGCTCCCGACCGCTAAGATGTGTATTCAGTATTTTTAATGCATTATTTTGCTGATTTCATGGATTTTAATATCATTTTAATGGTACTTGCTTCAAATAATATTTACTAGATGCAAGTAATGTCAATGCGACAAATGTTGCAGAATTTCTGAGTAGCCTATTCGATTTCTTCGCACAGAAATTGTAATGTCAGCCGTTGTATGTCATCTAAGGTTCCATTGACGCTTATCAGAACCATTGTCGGTTCGGTGAATTTCGCGATAACTAAAATCAGAGATTTCCTGGCCCATTCGAAACCATACGTTTGCTCGAGTTCACTTGAATGAAAGGATGAAGCCTCGATTACATCAGTAACATATTCAACTGCACGAGTTGTTCATCTGAAATGGTATTGATAAAATTCTTTACTACATTTTTCTTTGCTTTTAGGGCATTTTAAAAACATTTTACGAGCATTTTATGGATCGTTTTTGGTGATGTTATAAGTTATCAAAATCCGCTCTCTAGTGATCACATTGTAATGATGATGTTTTAGCGAGGTGAACATGCTATCTTATGTTTCATATGGTGGTCAAGTTGTTTTGAAGGACTTTCATGTTAGGAAGATGTGATGAGGAGAAATAAACTCTGAATGTCGGCAAACTCAAATAAGTTTTTAATTAACTGACCAAATCCTATGAATAACAATATTAATATTAGTGATACATTTTCTGAAATAATTTCGTAAGGCTAAATTCCCTTCCAACTACTTTCATTTCAATCAACTTAAAAAAGTAGTTTTTTAAATCCTTTTCCTGCTTTCAAGAATCATTTGCTGCCGATCAGCCAATGTTAGATATACTTCAAGGTGTCTCATAAGTATAAGTCACTACATATTTTGGGATAGCTACAAATTATTTATTTATGAGCCTATGTTTTTACAACCAAATCTTTTAGAAGGAGTATCCTTGAGGTTTTCTTTAACATGATTATTCTTTTATTTCAGTTTAAAAAGGCCGCCTGTTTTGTTTGTCGAAGTGTAGACCTAAATAGCAGCTCATTATGAGGTCTGGGGATCTATGATGCAATTATGCATGATCTATGATGGTCGTGGAGGTGTGAACGAGGGATCCACGCAACACTAGATGCAAATACAGTTAAAAACTGCCATTCCAAATTACTAACAACAGGGAGTATCACCCATGCAAGGAGATCAGGAAGACAATCAACTTCGAGAGAAGAAGATAGTGCTAGCAGATTTCGTGAAATGTTCTCGAGAAGCCCTAATAAATCACTGTATGGTCTGTAATTTCACAATGGAGCAACTCACAGCTTCACTTCATGCAGGACGAAGCACCTGCACGTTTTGCAAATGATGTCCGCGAATGGCTACATAATCATTTCCCGGGTCGTCGGATTGGCAGACGTGGTGCACATGAATGGCCTGCATTGCTCTGGAGGTGGGCTAAGAAAGAGGCTTACAAGAGAAATCCGAAGAACTTTGATGAATTTGAAGCAACAATATCTTATGCTTTTACCACCGTTCCACGAATGCGATGTTCCTGCGGGCAGCAGCATCGAAGGTTCCAGTTCGTTAAAAAAGATGCCTTAATAATGCCGGAGTTCATGTGGAGATTTAAAAAGGTGCTAAAATAAACCTCAAGAATCACGGTTTCTTAAAAAACTAGTGAAAAAGTTGGCTTATAAATAAAGAAATTACAACTATCTAAAAATAGTGAGTAACTTATCAGAAACCTTGTGTATAGGTACCCGTCAGTTATGGCACATTGTTTTACACGAGCAAATCTCTCTCCGTACTCATCGAATTAAAATAACCAAAATTAGACTTGAAGATGCTATTGCAACACAGTGGTTTGTTCCTGCCAAGTAATATGAGACGTTGTTAGGGAACATGAAAATAAATAACCAGAATTCTTTGAGAGGTCGAGGTAAGCAGACCTGCTTAGCCGATCGACGAGGCTGTGGCTGCGGATAGTTTCTGAATTATGTACTGGAACACAAATAGTAAAAGTGTGTTCTGAAAGATATTTCATTTCTGGAAAAGAGTTGACTGGTGGTCATCTGGCCCATAACTAACCTTGGCAGCGCTAAAAATTGCGATGCTACAATATTCACGTTCTGAAGGAACAACTGAGTATGCATGAAAATCAACAAAAATTAACCTCTGGTGAGATAATTGATATTAGATGTCTCTGTTTTAAGTAATCTGGCAATACGTGTCAATACAGGAAGGTAATGAGTAGACAGTGGTATCCGTCATTCTCCTGGATCACTGTTCAAAGTTCCTAGAAAAATTTCCAGTGTCAAAACCAGGTGAATCTGCGGAGTGTGCTTTGCCTCTGGCGGAGAAACTGTCATAGTTTAAGATAGGGAAACGCTCCTTATGGAAAAATCAATAGTTTCAACGAAAAATGGCCGTACATAAAGATGACGGCGTACTAGAGGTGGCTATTTCAGCAGATCTGACGGTGAATAAAATTGCTATTTTCCACGTTGACAACTCAAATGGAAACATTTCACGTATCAGTTCCATATCCGGCTCCCCTCTGACATACACAGCTCTCTACATTGTGTATCAATTCCTGGAAGCTTGCATGAAGAGTAGGACATTCACCCTTTCTGACCCGTGCGGATCAGAAAGAGTGAAAAACGAAATGAAACAAATTTCCTGAAAACCAGATATTCAACGTTGAGGTTTTTCTCTTTAATTGTAAAAAGCGTATTCATCAATAATCTCGAAATATTCGTGTCAATTCTCTCACTTTTGTTAGGCCTCGTTCATGGAGCAGCCACTGATTTTCTCTCCCTCACAGCTGCTCGTCATAACAGTAAATTTCTGCGCCCGTGGGTGTCTGACTATTGCAACACACCGTGTGAAACAATCAGCAGGGATTAAAACTGTTTCTTTTCGTTCGTATTTCTTTAGCCGTGTACTGATATTTTACAAATACCAGTTATAATATCCTAATATATCGCTTCAAGCACATGTAATCTGTCTCTTTGACATTTCAGTTTTCATTATAATATCAAATGAACGGTATAACACCAAACGTCACACTACCGTAACAACTTTATTACATTTTCACACCATTAAATTACAACTTAAACTCGTAATTTCTACCACTAACATTTTCTTCATTTCACAAACTCCAAGAAGAATTTATTACTTTCAATTTCCCATTACGTCGTCAAATTTTCCAAAATTCCCAACAGAAGCAAAATGCTTCATTCAGAGTTAACTATACATTATTATCACTCTTTTTCACTGTAACATAATTTCAGAATTACTTTTGTAAGTGGCACTTGGGTCGTGTGCTGAAGGGTTGTTTGAAAGTGACAGATAACAAAGTGAATCTAGGGAGCCCAAACCGCATCATGTGGCAGACGGATGAATGCATAATTCAGGAGGTGGGGCACATGATGATGCAGAAGGGACACTGAGTCTCTCGGGCACGTGCTTTGTCCGCCATAAATTCGGTGTGATCACAAGAATTCAAATCGCAATCCCCGCGGTCAAAGTGAACAATGTGACCACTACGCCGGAATTGCGCATTATGTAAAATTAACGTAAAAAAAACAAGAAACGAAAAAATATAACTGGAAGACAATTCAATAATGTGTCCAGATGTTTGATCAATGTTATTTCATAAAAAATGTGTCTGACCTAATCAAAGCTTATCAGAGGATGTATTCAAAATTCTTGCATATGTTTTAACACAAACATATCAATTACCGTTCCTCGTTTATTTACATGTCAAGCATTTCGTGCTCCGCCATTTAATTCACTGTATGCATCCGCCGACCAGAACGCGCTTGCATTTAAATTGCATTTTAATAGTAAGCAGGTATCGACGTCTCTTCGGCGAAATTCACTGAGGCCAGGAGCTCCCTAAAGCCGGTTAACGAGCAGCGCAAGGCATTCACACGCGGACCCGCGCGCCAGCGATCAAAGCCCATCGGCGGTCGATGCCGCCCCAAGTCGAACCCGCGCCTTTTTGTCCCTCCGGCGCTGGATGCCGCCCGCTCCAATCAGCGCAACGTGTTTTTGATGGGGTCTCCGGCGTTAATTACACATGGAAACGGAACCCGAGTAAATGAGCGGAAGGAGGGACGGGAGTGTAAAATACTCGATGCCGAAACCCCAGCAGCTCTCATAAAAATATGATCAATGGCGTGAGCCAATATTGCCAACTGCGCGCCGGCAGTGGAGTTACTGCGACTGTTATGCTCGTTAAATCTTTCGTGGCGCATACTCGCCCGTCCCAGCTACGCCACTCCCCGCCCCTACTTCCCTTTCCCGCGTCCCGCCGCGCGCATATCTCGGTCTGTGGGTCAGAGCAGCGAGCGCGGCGGGTCGGTGCAGACGCAACGGCGTGGTGAAGGACGGAAAGGGGGAACGTAGGGCGAGAAGAAGCAGAGCAGAGGGAAGTGGCATCACAACTGAGCAGAGCAGGTGGGCGAGGTCGGAAAAAGCAAGGTGGAGAGGAGCAAGGAGAGTAAAGGAGAGTGGCGTATGTCTGGGACGGGGAGGGTCGGGGCAGGAAAAAACGCAGCGTGGAGGATCCAAGAGAGGAGGTCATTGCGGGGAAGGTCGATAAGGGGATAGTCAAAGCGGAGAAAATCGAAGCGCGGCGGGTCGAAGCGGGGAGAGATTCGATGTGGGGAGGGTCCATGTAGGGAGGGTCAAAGCGGTGAGGGTCGATGCGGGGAGGGACGAAACGGGGAGGGTCGAAGCGGGGGGTCAAAGCGGGAAGGGACGAAGCGAGAAGGATCGAAGCGGGGGGTCAAAGCCGGGAGGGTCAAAGCGGGGAGGGTCTATGCGGGGAGGGACAAAGCGGGGAGGGTCGAAGCGGGCAGGAACGAAGCGGGGAGAGACGAAGCGAGGAGGGACGAAGCGGGGTGGGTTGATGCGGGGAGGCTCGAGGCGGGGAGGGACGAAGCGGGGAAGGTAGATGCGGGGAGGGACGAAGCGGGGAGGGTCGAACCGGCGGGTCAAAGGGGGGAGGGACGAAGCGGGGAGGGTCAAAGCGGGGAGGGTGTATGCGGGGAGGGTCGAAGCGGGCAGGATCGAAGCGGGGAGGATCGAAGTTGGTAGGATCGAAGCGGGGAGAGGCTATGAAAAGTCGAACTGGGAAGGGTCAGAGTTGGTTGCGGTGTGGTTTGCGATGCGGAGAGGTGGCTTGGCGGAGAGGAGTGGGTCGGAGCGGAGCAGGGGGACGGGCGGGCTGCAGAGGATCCGAGTAGAATGGTTCGGGGTGAGATTGGGTAGGGTGTGCTGGGATGGAACGGGATGGGGCAGGACGGAGCGAAGGAGCAGAGCTAGTAAAGCGGAGCGAGCCGGGTGAGGAGAGTTGAGGCGAGGCCGGACCGAACACGACGGTGGGCTGTGGAACTAGTGGGAATGAGGTTAGTCGGGGAGCAGGCGGAGGGGATTTGATGAGTGTGGGGGCGCCATTCGCTGCTGTCTGTTGCATTTAAAAGTGCTCGTGCGGTAGGTGCGAACATTTCCTGGGCACTCCAAGTCAACTCCCGCAGAGGGCACGACGCTTTCATCTCAAAGGATTTGGGGGCAGTATTTTTCTACGACAGAGGCTGAAGGTGTACTATCAAGCCGGATTTTATGCTTTCTTATAAAAAAACTTGTAATTTATGTTTAATTTAAAGTAAATTTTATTTGTTGATTTTTAATAATTTGTAAGCCTTTCAATTGAAATATTGAAGAACTTTTGTTACTACAGACAATTAGTAGAAACTGTATCAGTGGATGCCTTTGGCCTGGGGGGGGTGTTTGCTGGAGCCTGATGTGCCTTACCGTCTCTTGGTTGCATTGCTGGACGGGAATAATGAACAGATCTAATTTCAGTCTTAACTACGACGACGAAAAATTGCCATAGTTAAACCTTAATTACTGTGTCTGCTAGTACTGAATAACGACATAGAAATTAAAAATTTTCTTACATTAACTAACAATTCAGAATACTCGAAACAGCCTTGACCACCGGCGAATTTGCGAAACGGACTCTTTATGAGAAATAAATCAATATTCTCTACTATAAAAAATGTATCGACGCATTACGAAAAGATTTTGCACATATATATTTTTTTTACAAAATAAGTTAGAGTCAACTGCTCTTTACATTAATTGTGGAATCACTTCTAGCTCGATCAGATACTTTTTATTAATTTTTACTCGTGCTTAAGTTATATTGCTACACTTCCTATAAGACAGTCGACTAGGGTCCAAAGCAATTGACATGATTAAAGAACTTGACGTCTTCCGCGCACCCGTACTGATTGTCGTAGTTCCTTTTGTTCCGAAAGTTTGATTAGTCATATTTTCTGTGAATAGGTTTGAAAGGTAAATAAATCTCGGATGGAAGATGAAAAATCGAAGATTAAGGAAGGGAACGACGGGTGCTGATGTATGCGCGGCAGGTGCAGAGCCGCTGAGGGCGCGTGCATGTCCTGCCCTGCGACTGCGCGCTCGGCGACTCTTGTCGGAAACATACGGTGTTCCTGGTGGCAGACGGGGCGCCCGCCGCTCCAATCTGCGTCCGCAGTGCTGGGCTTCGCCAGAGAATGGCCGGAGAGGAGCGGGGCTGGGCTTGGGGGAACGGTGGGACGGAATGAGGTGGGTACGGGGCAGCGCTGGATAGAGGGCGTGGCAGGGAGGGACAGGTTGGGTGGGACGAGAGGGGCCAGGGTGGAGCGGAGTAGGTTGAAGCGTGGTGAGATGAAGATATGCGTCGCGGGGAGGGATGTAGCGTTCAGAGACGAAGCGGGAAGGATGTGGCGGGGAGGGCGTGGCGAGGATGGCGTGGTGGGGATGGCGTGGCGGGGATGGCGCGGCGGGGATGGAATGGTGGGGATGATGTGGCGGGGATGGCGCGGTGGAGGTGATGTGGCGGGGATGGCGTGGCAGGGAGGGCGTGGCGGGGAGGCGTGGCGGGGCGGGCGTGGCGGGCGTGGCGGGAATGGCGTGGCGGGGAGGGCGTGGCGGGGATGGCGTGGTGGGGAGGGCGTGGCGGGGAGGGCGTGGTGGGGAGGGCATGGCGTGGCGGGCGTGGCGGGCGTGGCGGGAATGGCGTGGCGGGGAGGGCGTGGCGGGGATGATGTGGCGGGGATGGTGCGGCGGGGATGACGTGGAGGGGATGGCGGGGGGATTGCGTGGTGGGGAGGGCGTGACGGGAAGGGCGGGACGGGGAGGGCGGGGCGGGAAGGTGGGCGTGGCGAGGAGGGCGGGGCGGACACCCATGGGTTGGGTGGGCCGGGAGGGGCCAGGGGGGAGCGGAGTAAGTCGAGACATGTTGAGATGGGGACGAGCGCGGCGGGCAGGGGAGGGACGGGGAGGCCTCGAAGGAGCGTTGTGGGTCGGGCCGTGGTGCGATGGGGTCGGGCTGGGGGGGAAGCAGGGAGGGCGACGCCATAAAGCGTGCTCCTGCGGTGGCGCGAGGTGCAGTTGCCGCGAATCCCCAACAGAGCGCGCTGCGGACGCCACGCACGCGCGCGCTTCTTCGTTACGAGTCTCCAGGGCCTCCCCCCCCCCGGGTGCTCAAACCGGCCACGCACAAGACCAGCGCTCGCGCCACCAGGCACAGCGGAAGGCGGCGACATGGCCCAGGGCGACAGCACTGCACCTCAATCAGGGACTCCCAACCTTTTCCTTTCATCCACTCCTTTAATGAAACTGTTTCATCAACCCCCTTAGTTCTCTCTATAATACACAGGATCCATAATATGACTCTAAGAATTGCACGTATGTGCTTTAAACAGCCCTTTTCTCCAAATTTCTTTTAAGTATCTTTTAATTTATAGCCCTTTTCTCCAAATTTCTCGTATCTCGATTTTCAGCTGTCGAAGAGGCTTCTGCTTTTGAGAAGCTGAGTTTCTAATCTTGATGTCTAATCTTGTCGTCGTTCTTTTTGTTACGAAGGTTTAGCGAGTCATATTTTCCGTGAATAGTTAAGTTTTAAAGGTGAATAAATCTCGGATCGAAGATGAAAAGTCAACGATTAAGGTTTTAATAAAACCGTTGTATTAAAACGGTTACAAAATGTTACAAAAATCATGCTACTGCCGGTACTCGAACCTCACGCTCAGGGACACTGCAGTGACATCAATTGATGCCCTGAGCCACCTAAGTCAGTAACAATTTTATCGATTTCCAGGGGGTCTATACCATTCCCGTTGGAAACCCCTGATCTAAATGAATTCGAGATGTTATTTATACCACAAGTTAAATGTTACTGATGACAACTAAGTACTTGTATGATACCTTTTCAAAGCTCTTCGGACATAGTTTAAACCACGATTTGCATCTATCAGACAACAGAGCAGCCGTTCAGAATGCAAACCCGTCGCTGAATTTCCTGCGGCAAGCGGGAAAGTAAAATTGAAACATTTCGAAAATTGGAGCGAATCTTTTAACTTCCCGTTTTGTCATAGAATGCTCGAGAATGTCTTCATCTGCGTTGTGACAGAAACCTTGACTAATGCGCCACTAGCCGAGAAGTCTGTTGACAAGGGTCTGTCGGCACCTTGGGTGACTGTGGTGTTTCCCCCCAACTCTCGATCGTAAGAGACCAGTAGCAAAGCGATTCTGTCCATTTTCAGGCGAGGTCAGCAAGAACCAACAGTTACAAAAAGACTGAAGGAGATCACTAGAGTGAAGTGCAAGGTAGGGAACTCCAGTGGCGTAATAGTAAATACTTACTTCCGTGGTACCTGGCCCTACCTTGCACTTGACTGAAGATACTAGATATTATTTGGCTTTGGTGACAACAGGGACCCTGAAATGCGTCGTTCCTTCCAGGAAAAACGGATGGAATTAACTTTTCTTGCAAAAATTTGGTAAAGCTCTCACTAATCCGTTCCACAATATTCCCTATAAACGTGTAAAAAGAGGAAACTAAAGGTACGTACACATTTCGTGAATTATTTCTTTTTTGATTCAGGCGATAAGATATTATAAACGGTCGATGCTCAGGAACTTCACGAGGTATTTTGAAAGTCCCTCAGGCTTCATAAGGTTGTGAACTCATACAAACGAGGATTAAACTTGTTTTAAGATAAAAGTAAATCCAATAACATTATGTATTAATATAGATTGAAGTTCTTGAATACCTTTAGAACTCGACAATCAAAACTACAGGTTGATTTTTCTATATTAAATTATATAATACAATTTTAACCTTTAAAATTGTATTCCATTGCAATCGCAATCGTTTTCACTACCTACGTGATTTTTCTTCTAATGGTGGCTATATTTAAAAAAATATGACATCTGATGATGCACGAGCGAAACGTTTCGACAAAAAATTGACTTGTCTCAATAAATAGCTCGAAAAATCTACCTACGATTTTTTTAAAATTGTTTATTTAAGGTCGCATCAACATCTAGGCGACCACTATTGGTGGCCATCTAGGCGACTATCATTAGCGACCACTACTGGTGTTAACGGTATGGTAACTATGAAGATGAAACGAAATGGTGATGATAAGGAGTGAAAGGACGAACACAAATACAACCACGCCCGAGGCGGGACTCGAACCCGCGACCCTTCGATCCGAGATCACTACGACACTACTGCCTTAGCAATCTACCTACGATTTTGATAGTATAAAATTCTAGGACTACTAAAGGAATTAAAAAGAAGTATTCACTAAACTTTCCTCCTCAGAAAAGCCCTACATTAAATCGCGGGTTGGGAGAAGGGAACGCCTACGGTGGATGTGGGCGGTTGCTGCCGAGGTAGGCACGAGGCGCTGGGCGCGCTGCGGAGTTGGCGAAGGGCTTCGAGGCGAAGCGCCGTGAGAACCAACAGGAGGAGGAGCGTGGCAGCACCGCGGCTGAAGCATGTTGCAAAGACACGGGTGAGCCGCTGCCCAGCCTATCCGCATTCAACCAATGAGCTTCATGCACCGGTTTGCGACACATTAATACCGGAATTTTAAACGCAGCCATTTAAATGACCTACCAAAGAACCATCAACCCATTGTCATTGAAACAAATATTAGAAGCATTTTTTTAAAAATGATGGGTTTTTTATTCCAACTAAACCTTGATCGTGCCATTTTTGATTGGCCACCATTGAAACTGCACACTTTTTGGCATATTTAATATGTTGCTCAACACTTCTCGCTTGCCATGCCAGCGACGTGTGATCTGGCTTTTAAAATGAAGTGTCCGTATCGTGGTCACGTGTTTCGTGACGTGTCTGTTGCTGCGTAGAACGAGCAAACATCGGCACCCTGGAGCCGCTCAACCGCGCCCTTGCAGCAACAAGGGTTGATGGCAGCAACGCGCCCCGGGCGGAGGGGCTGCGGCCGCAATGCGCTGGGCAGTGGAGAAGGTCGCGGGTGCAGCCACAGGGCGCTGAGCGAACCAGCGCGCGCTCCTCACTGTTAGTGATTCCGGGAGCGTCAACTGCTGAAGTCACTAGTCCCGTAAGTGTAGAGTACGTTTCTTCTCTCGTGAGGTGGCAATGGTCTCCCCCGCTGGATGGCGAGATCCGGTGCCGGTCTGCCGTTGACTAGCGGGGTATCTCCAAACAGGTAACTCCCACCAACGGGGCACCGCCCCAGCCGCGACTAGCTTTAAGCTCCCGACCGATGTTCCGGCGTGTGGTAGTGTAGTGCATGTTATTGTAAGTGTGTATGCATAGGGTGACGATAGGACAAGTAAGAGGAAGGAAAGAGCGCGCGCGGTCCGTGGCCCATTTGTTAAAGTACTGCTCCGGCATTCGCCTAGTGTTGATCGGAGAAACCACGGAAAACTACCGATCAGACCAGCCGGCCGCTAGAATTCACCCCTAGACAGCGTCGGAATTCGACGTAAGCGACAAGCTAGGGTCGAAAATCCTCCCACTGTCGGGACTCAAACCTAGGACCTCCCGGTCAGAGGCACTGCAGTGACATCAGTTGATGTCCTGAGCCACCTCTCCCGGTTTAATGCCTCAAACTGTCAGTTCACTGCGTGTTGCTGGTGTTAGTAAGCAGGAATTATATTGTTTCAATCTCTCGGTGCGCGCGTTCATGGGAGGACGAGCGTGTATGTGCTGAGAAATGGCGGACAATCCACATACGCAGAAGGAGGACGAAAAAAGATACGAGAAAGAACAGGAAATTGAGAAGAGCATATGAGGGAGGTTGAGATGAAAAAGCTTCCGAGGGGAAAAGTGTAAGGTGTATGAAGGCAGTACGCCTCCAAATGCGGATGAAAATTAAGGCACGCAGAAAGATGTCGAACAGGATCTCAAATCTGGAGGTGGATCCGACGGCTGGGAAAATATACATCAGGTGAGGACGAATAGGAGAGGGTTGCTGAAGAACAAAAGAACGGAGGGTGCAAAACACTCGAGAGTGATGCGCAAGGGGGGTTGAGTGGAAAGCCAGGACAGGTAAGTTGTAGGAGAAGAAATTACTGACGTTGGGAAGACAGCGGACAAACATAGAGAGATTGGGAAGGAAAAGGATAAGCCACGTACAGGAACACGGGAAGTATTATGAAGGTAGGAGCCTCCAAGTGTGGATGGAGAGGACGTCAGACGAGGTGCACTCAGGAGATCAAATCGTGTGAGTGGGAAGGAGATCAGGTCAGGGCGAGAGAGGGGAGATGGTGATGAAAAATATTAGCAGGGTTCTGAAGGGCGCAGGATATGTAGGCGTGATAGGCAGAAGAGGAGGGGATCAGGATGTGAGAGGAGAGGACACGTAAGCGGGAGGGGTTGGAAGAGGTGGGGAGTAGGGTGTAGGGGAGGAGGGGAAGCGAGTGTGCGGGTGTGAAGGTCGCAGGACATGTAAACGAGAGGGGGAGAAGAGGTTGAGTAAACGAGAGGAGTGGGAAGAGGAGGGGATCAGGATGTGGGGGAGAATAGGATAGATAATCGGCGGGGTAGGAAGGGGAAGGGAGCAGGATGTGGGGGAGGAAAGGACAGGTAAGCGGGCAGGGTGGGAACAGGAGAAGAGCAGGGTGTGGAGGGAGGAGGGGAAGCGAGTGTGTGGTTGCGAATTTCGGAGGACAGGTAAGGGGTGGGTGGGAAGAAGAGGGGAGCAGGATGTGGGGGAGGGGGTAAGAGAGTATGCGGGTGTCAAGGCCGGAGGAGAGGTAAGCGAGAGGCGGGAGAAGAGGAGAGGTAAGCGAGAGGAGGGAGAAGAGGAGGGGAGCAGGGTGGGGGAGAGGAAGGGAAAGCGAGAATGAGGTTGCGAAGGTCGGAGGACAGGTAAAGGGAATGAGATGGGAAGTGGAGGGGATCAGGATGTGAAGAAGGAGAGAACAGGTAAGGGGAAGGGTGGGAAGAGGAGGGGAGTATGGTGTGAGGAAGGAGAGAGCGGGTAAGGGGAGGGATGGGAAGAGGAGGGGAGTAGGGTGTGAAGGAGGAGAGGACAGGTAAGGGGGAGGGATGGGAAGAGGAGAGGAGTAGGGTGTGAGGGAGGAAAGGACAGGTAAGGGGGAGGGATGGGAAGAGGAGAGGAGTAGGATGTGAGGAAGGAGAGAACAGGTAAGGGGAAGGGTGGAAAGAGGAGGGGATCAGGGTGTTAGGAAGGAGAGAACAGGTAAGGGGAGGGGTGGGAAGAGGAGGGGATCACGGTGTGGGGGCGGAGGGGAAGCGAGGGGGTAGGCCGTGCAGCTCGCGCAGGGGATCGCAGGGGGCAGCGGCCATGACGGACGGTTATTGCAGCTGCTAATGGCAGACACGCCTGTCCCGCTGCGGACGCCGGAAAACCTCGTGTAGCTATGAGGACAGCCCTGTTCGGGCGGCGCGGCGCGGGCGTCGCGCTCTGATTTGTGGGCGCGGACACTTTCTCCCTTTGTTTGCCTTCGGCGCGGCGCGGCGCCGAGGTCGAGCACGCGCGAACTTTACTGGCCGACAACAATGTTTAAGTCATGTGGGCTTTCGACAAAATATTCCCTTCAGTACAATGCACTCCCTGATGTCGCAAAATGGCATCCAAATTTCCTTTCTTTTATTGGTTGTGCATGTGTCATTGCCAAATAGCCATGCAGGCAGTGCAGACGGAAGGCGTGAGCAGGCCGGAACCCCGCAAGTCAAGGAGCACCGATGATGGGGTTGATGGGAAAGAATTAGCGAAGAAATTAAAGAAGAAATTAGAACTCGAGAAAATCGTTGTCGTAATTTTATAAGTCGCGGTACAGTGGTTTGATATTTCATAAAATTTTCAATCAAATTTTTACCTCATAAGAGAGGACTCTATGAAATGAATCAAATGGCGCTAACATTAAAATAGCTTCTACTGAAATTCATATTGATTGTTTTATGTATTTAACAATTGATTTTAACCAGCGTACTTTAACAAATGTATTTAACAAGTGATAAAACACTAACTAAACGCAACAAATTTTTTTTAGGGTTTTAAGCTCACCGTGAAATTGTATTACTTGAACACTAAATACGTTTACTTAAAACTATTATTTAAAATATATTTCCCGAACCTTTTTGTAGCATAAATGCAATTTTTGTTATTTGTTGAAATAAATAAAATAACTCATGTAGTTTCTTGATAGAACATTTTTATTTATTTGCGGGAAGGAGGGGGGGCTATGTTTCAACATAGCCAAGAACTCAAAGTTGTCTAGCAACGGCACTGCATGCAGGCGTATTGTAGTGATAGTTCTTAGGACATACATGCAACTCGGTAATTTAGTTGTACTGACCTGCTCAAAATACCGTAAGATATCAGCTTGAGAACAAACACTATTCCGTGGGTAGTAAACATAAGTATGGTTAGGAATACGACTAAAACCACAAAAGAGAATCAGAAAAAATGTATGATACAAAAGTACTTGAATTTGGAAAATTACTCTGGATTTCAATGAATAGATAACTTATCTCTCTTACTCAGACACTGAAATTAATTTAAAAACATAGTAAAACTCATAAAATCCTCAATCCTAGCCCCGCAGCAAAAGAGAGCTAATAGCGTTCAAATTAAATGAAAAGCTCAACATAACCTTTTTAGAAAAGTAGATGAAAAGCAGATAATATTCATTGTTACCTTCCCCACTTTGTAGGCTACAGGGCATTTTAACTCTGCACACACATTTAACTTTCCATAGTTAAAACTTCTGTATCCTCAAAAAATGTTATTCAAACAATATAAAAACGATGATAATTGGTGACAATTACGTAACACTGAAAAAACACGTTTCTGTTGGGAGCGTTTTTATTTATTCCAACATTTAAATTTCTCCGAAAATAATTGCAAAAATTTAAAATTTAAAAACCTGTGCTTTGTTTACCAGGGAATAAAACTTGGTCATGATGAAATACGCGTGCGTGCGAAACGGGTGGAAAAGTTTAGTGCCACCTGATTGCAGGAAAAAACAAGCTTCGTTTACGGACTTTTTGTTTCGTGTAGAAAACGTTCAAACTCACCACATACAATGCTTTCAGACCTTTTCATAATAAACGTAAACCCTCAGAAGAATTACTAAATAAAAATAAACTTATTATATCTATTTATTGAACGTTGCCGCAATAAGCGAACACTTATCACATATATGTAAATAGTTCATGGCGAGATGAATTGGAAATGCATCTCCGAAGTTTTTGTGCAAGATCACTTACGCATGAAGAAGAATGGACTAGTGAATTGTCTACTATATTTCAATTACAATTTAATCGTATCAAGTGATCAGTCGGCGATAAGAATACTGAAACGATTTAATTAGTAATTATATTGCCTGTTCTGGTTTTAAAAAAGTCTGTACCTTTCTGCTTCTTTTTCGGCGTTTCGATGGATCTACACTTCACGATTGACTGAGTTTATAAGAATAACTGAATACACACACTCCTGTACCCAGCGTTTTGGTAATAAAATGTAGAAGAATGATGTAATGGATTCATATCATAAATTTACATGACCTTTCTTAAAGAACTGGTGTTTTAAAACAGATTTCATTTTTAAAAAATGCTTTCATTAACACTGTACTTTTGCAATTTTCTACAATAGAGATATTCCGAAAATGGGACCATTATCAATTTTTACCGTTTTATGTTACATGTGAGGAAAAGAATTAATCCTTATCTGCCTGAATATTTTTAACAATTTTCATTACACTATTTATAATTTAAAAATATTAATTTTTTCTCAAAATTTTGAAATGCACATGCTGACACTTTTTAGTATGAGATGGAAAATATCTTGAAGTTCTATTTGCATTTCTACAGTTTCTTAAAGTGAAAATTTGAACTATCTACTGGTTCGTACAGCTTGCCTATACGGTCACGCCAGGCAGATAAGGATTAAAACAATTTATTGAGTGAGAGGAACCTGTTTGGGCCTTATCAGAGATTATTTGAAAAATCCCAAACAAATGGCGAAAATTGACAAAATTTACATCAACTCTAATGTTTTTAGTATTGGGGTATCACAGGGTTCTAAATTAGATCCATTACATTCATATTATAAAAAAGTGGCTTATTGAAATTACTGCCTAGTGACACTGTGACGTCCTACGCGAAGGAAACGGTTGTTACGTGTGATGAGATTAACTGGCAACTCTCAGCAATCCAAATGTGTACATATGTATACCAAGTACATGAGTGGATAACCTCTAATTATTTACGACGGAATGTGAATCAGACTGTCTTTATAACCTGGGATATATCAAAACAGGGTCACTTGCTCAAAAAGCAAACGTTTCGGCTTTGATCTGCCAAGAGTCGCACCCAAAGCGAAGCGATGCACACACGTGATTCACAAACATGTCGAACAATCGGGGCAGATCCGCAGTTTCCCTTTCTACTTCCGCAGCGCCCGCAAGCAAAATCACTCGCGATTTGTGACCCAAATCTAGCTACAGAATGAATAGCTGTCTATCTACATATGCCCCAAAATGTGTGTCTATGGAGAGAAAGGAACCTGTTTCGAGCTTATCAAGGATTATTTTAAAAAATAGCAAACAAGTGGTGAACATTGCAACTATAATATTGTTAGTGTTGGAGTACCACAGGGTGCTAAACTAGGCCCATTTCCTTTACTAATATACAGAGAAATGACTTCTTGAAATTACTTAGGAGATTTACTCGTAACTGTCACCAATGCAAATGTAAATATATCTATACCTGGTACATACGAGCCTAGACTCTTATCATTTTGGAAGGAATGCGAATAGAACAGCATTTATAACCTGGGTATATATCAAAACTGACACACTCGCTCAAAAAGTAAACATTCCGGCTCTGATCTGCCAAGAGTCTCACCCAAAGCAAAGCAATGCACACACGCGATTCGCAAACACGTCGAACAATCGGGGCAGTTCCGCAGTTTCTACGTTCCCCTCCAGGGTTCCCGCAGCGGCCGCAGGCAGCGCCACTCGCGCGCTGCGCCCCGAACGGGCCGGAGCGCGTGCGAAGGAACGCCGCCTGCAGTGATGAGGTGTCTTCCAATGGCTGAAACTCGCATCCAACTCCTCTCGCACTCGCAACTGCCGGCCAACTTCCGCAAAGTGTATTCACGGTTAATTTGATCGCCTGAGACAGAGGCGATCGGCGGACCGCAACAGTTTAGCGCCTTCGCAACGGCCGGGGCGCGGGTGCGGGTGGGTGTCCGTTCCAACTTGCAGAAATTCGACCCTTTGAGGCGCGAGGGAGAGCGAGCTGCGGCGCGCCTAGCCCCCATCCCTCCCTCCCCGCGCCACAATTAGGTAGATCGCGCTCTGCTGCCGCCGCAGCAACGCCGCGTGTTCATTAGTTGGTTGATGTGTACAATGACGCAAAGAAGCTGCAAAGTTACCACACAACTTAGGAAGCAAATTTCAACTTTTATTACAGCACTCACAACCACATACACAACAATTACAATATATTGGAAAGATCTTGATATTACATTGTTTTGCATTGCTCTTTGAGTATCACAATCGTTAAGGGAAAATAGAGTTCTCATGATCA